>CAJVPZ010001495.1:0-14355 GCA_910592135.1 Racocetra fulgida | reverse complement strand
TAGAAACTTCAAATTATCTTGGTTCCCTTAGATAGCATGATTTCATTGAGACAAGCCGGATTTAAACAAAAGTTTTCTCGATCTTTAAATCAAATATTGAAGAACTAATTAGTGAAAACAGAAACGTTAAAAAAATATGTGTAAATTAATATAAGCAATTTATCAAGTAATAATTAATTATACACTTTTACATAGAAAAACCCAACTATTCGACGAACGCAAACGAAACGACCATTTTTTTCCAACCGAAAAAAAGCCGTTCCAATGAAAATAAAAAAATCAACCTAATTGTTCGTAAATAATGTAAAAATAGATTTTCTTTTTTTTTTTGCTTCAAATTTATGTAACAGAGCATTTATGATAAGGCATTTATGATTATGTTTGTACGCTACATAAAGGGTTTTTTATAAAAAAAAATCATCTGAGCAATAAATTTTCACCGATTATGAAATAACGTACGTTACTTTAAATGATATACTGTATGTCCCTTTCAAAGTGACGGAAATTGAAAAATGACGAAGAACATAACTATATAGTTTGAAACATGTAAATATGAATTGTTTTTAGATGTGTTTTAGAAAAATTTATAGTACAATAACAACTAATAATGCCGACAATACTCATTACAAAACTCAATAAAATATAAACTATCCATGTGAAAGGTTAATACGATTTATTTTTTGAAGCTTAGACTAAACAGTGAAAACTTTCAAAATATAAACTGAACATTTTGACATTTATTGCGTAATTTATTTAAAGCTAATTATTATCGTTCTCAATCCTTAAAGCCCATTAACATGATTTGATCCGTATTTCCATGACCTTTGCTTGATGTTGGTTTTTATTATGTTTAAATGCTTTACTATACGATTTGTATTTATTAAATTTTGTTTTAAAAAAAAGTAAAGTAAAAGCTGATATACCTTCGATATTAAGTCTTGTTTTAGAAGCCACAAATTTTCAGAATTTGTTAAAATAAAAACAGAGATAGGAGTATAGTATTTCGATTCCTAATATAAAACTTGTCATTATCCAACGATCAATATTCTTTTTACCAATGCTTAGAACAATATTTACGTAGAATAGAATATGTTTTTATTTTTCATCAACAATATAAGCATCCCGCTTTCATTGCGACGAATTTATGAAATACCCTAAAGCCTGAAAATAATGACCGTAATAACTACTATCTTCGAGTTAGAGTGCACCATTATAATAAACCTCTATGTCTAATGAGATGCATCAAAAGTGGAAAAGTCGGATTGGCCTGTAACTAGCAGATAAATGGAGCCAAATATTTTATTTTGTGACCGAATTTTGTCTTAATTTCATGAACTCACCGTTATGTTCGCTCATATCGGTTGATTTTGATAAGGAAATCCAATCTTCCCAATAACATACCTCATTAGACATATGAAATTACATATAATTGACGCATTCTAATCTAAGGAGATTGGATTTCCTTATCAAATCAGAAAATATGTTAAAGACGACCACTAGAATCAGATTTTTTATTATCGAAGAAGCTAAATATCACCAATAACAATTGGATTATTGCCAATATTGTTTGGCATATTGACATATATCAAGAATTGTTAAATTATTTGTTATGACGTTGGTTTTATTTTATAGTAATAGTGATAGTTTTTTTTATATATATAAATCCGAGATAGCAGTTATCTGGATTTTCGAGTATGCAAAGTTAATTAAATTTAAACGCTAAAATAATTTACTTTACAAAAATATTATTGTTTAGTAATTACAAAAATTGCAATATATCCTAATTTAATCTAGAATTATAAAGCAAAATTTCATTACAGTAATTTACAGTGCTTTTCAAATTACTGTGATCAGCAAAATTCATGCATCACACATCACGGGAAATCTGGGAATCAGGATTTTAGTAAAATGCAAGCCCGTGATTGGCTGAAAATTATACCAGCCAAATGTATTGCGAACATTATGTATAAAATTCTAATATTAAATATTTTTAAAAGTTTGATTGAAGATTTCTCAACTATAGATTTAGCCCAAACTATTTGGGACGTCCCAAAACATGTGATGATTAGTATTACATAATTTTGGCAGTTTTTTTTTCTTATTGCCGAAATTATGTGATACTAATCATCACATGTTTTGGGACGTCCTAAATAGTTTGGGCTACATCTATATTCTCAACAATAGCCCAGTAAATTTCAATGTTTAATACCATTTTCGAATCCTACAAGCCTTCAGAATTTGAAAATGGCTTTGAATATCGAAAACGACCAGCTATTATCACTTTAAGTTTGAGAAAATTTAGTAAAGAACACCAAAAAATTTTAGTATTCTTTGATCCGACCACTTCAAGATATAGTACACTAATGGATGATATACAAGAGAATCGGAATTTGACAAGGAATTTTTGGAATACTAACTTTTTAGGTGGAATTTTTTAAAAAATAATGTATTTAATGGAATTTTACGGATTTCCGTGTGATGGATGATCATCTGCTGATCACAGTAATTTGAAAGCACGATAATAATAATTTTGCCATTGATATATACTGTTTGATGCAATGCCTTTTATTGTACGTACGTACGTACGTAGTTTAATTAACTGTAAGTATGTTACACGATACTATCGGCCTTTAAATAATACAAAAATTATTAATTATACAAAAATAGTATAATTTCGATTTTTAGCTTTTATAATAACCAAATTAATTTAATTAAGTTTGCAATGCTATTTTGGATTTACATAATTATGCCAAAGATGTGCCACGTACAGTACAGCACGCAAAAAATTATTTAGAATATTTTTGAACAAATCATTAAAGTATCCCTATCTTAAATTTTTGACTATAAAACTGTCTTTTGCACTCTAGCAAAATGTTACATATAACTGATTTATAAATGCTACATGTATTATGTATATTACGTATTCTATACACACTATACCACTATATCACTATACGTACTGTACGCGATAAAAATTCAGATATCATATAAATGGCACATCACTAGTTATACAGTACCAGTGCTGCACGTTCATTTGGAGGTTTATACATATATTTTTAATACAGTCATCCCTCATTAATATCAACCTATTTAAATCGCTTTTATATCCATGTTGATAGTGATATTAATGGGGGTACATATTAAAGTTAATATATAAGAGGGAATTTTAATATCATTCAACATATAGAAATTCATTTTATATCCTAGGTTGATATTAACGGGTTGATAATAATGAGGGACGATTGTATTAAATTATACATTCGTAGTCATCTCTTATGAAAGTTGAGAGATCAGTGAGATGGATTTTCACAAAACACTTTCTTTGCAATTTTAGAATAGTCTGACAAAGTTTCAAAGAAAACGTACGATTCATTTTGTGTATCATATGACGCACTACTTAAAAACCTGTGTAACATTAAAACTTCGGTCATGCTCATAAACTTGGTGACGTACATACGTACATACGTACGTACGTACGTACGCAAATCGGATCATCAGCTCGGGCTGCTTTGCATTTTTAGGCAAAATAAATCGGAAGATTTGATTAATAATAGGGATGGTAAAAAAAAAAATAGTTCAAAATATTTTTCGCCGATTTGAAACAGGTGTTAAATCTGGATAAACATATACTGATTATGTATAATCATCATAATCATCACCTGTTTTTTTAATTACGTAGTACTTATATATATATATATATATAAACATATATAAACATATACATTTTTCCTTTGAAATAATTATTAAAAGTCTTGAAAATTAAAATGGTTGAAAAGTATAGGTTAAAAAAATTAGGCAAGAATCTAAACGAAAATCTTAATGATTGGAGAACATTGTACCAAAATATATTGGACTTTTTTAAAATACCGTATAGTCCAGTATCACAGTATACACAAATAGAGGTGAATTGATATACTTTCATTCATGTTATTGTACACTTCTTATGTGAGTACCTAGCATTTTCATGCATGTTATTGGGTCATGTCCAGTACTTTGAATTGGAATTTGATATATGCGTTCCAACTAGAATCTATAAGTCTAGTTGCCCAACGCTGAATACATCGACGTTCCACAAAAAATTGCTCACCGTAATTTGGACCAATCGGATTTCAGGATCAGGTGTCGGAACTTTTACAAAAAAACAAGAATAACTCTAAATTTAATAAGGAAACCGCCTACTGCGGCCTAATTAAAAATGTTCCTTGTGGTGTTTACTTCTAAGAGCTTTATTGTTCGAATCCTATCCCAACTATGACACGGTTTTCTTGGTTTTCATTTTACACGTAACTTTTTATACTTACACGTGTTTTGACACTGATCTTAAATTTTGATTGGTCAAAATTACCGGTGATGAACAATTTTTTGTAGGAACGCTACCTAAAATTCTCGTATCGGAGGTTAAAAAAGTAACCCAATAAGATTCAGAAAATTGCTAGGTGCTTACGCAAGAAATTTACAATAAAGCAATCATGTTATTGGGTTAGGGATTTTAAGTAACCTAGGTATCATCAACAACATAACCAATAACAAGTATTTATCAGATAATTATGATTCTAAAATGTTTCTATTCTAATATATAAAGTTCCTGGAAAGCGACTTGGTCATTGATCTCAGCAAAGTTTTTGCAAATCGGGAACACATCAAAGCTAATATTATTCGTATATATGGAGACGTGGTTCAGCTCTCAGAAAACCTAATCATCCAAGATTCGGATGATTTTGATGTTGTATTAATAGTTGCAAGACGAATTGAAGTTAATACGGGAAGTCAAATCGTTGTTAACCGCAAGAAAAATGAACCTTTTCGATTAGTGGTGTATGCTATGGAAATTCCATTAGACCTTAATGTAGAATTAAAATCCGCATATAATACTGTTACTAATAAAATTCTATCTAATCATAATTGTAAGCATATTGGTGGAACGCTTTTAATGCGGAACGGGCAATTTAAAGATATAAGATATTTTGAAAAATTTGACGATAAAATTTTTCAAAGAGAACCATTTAATATAATGTTACAATTTTCCTTGCAAATTGCTTGTGCTTTATTTTTTGATGAGCCGGAAATTACAAAATCAATTCTTACATGGATCATCGAAATAAAATCACAATCACAGTCTGCAATGATAAAGGAATTATACCATCATGGTTTAGCAAGTTTTGAATTATTTAACCTTTTTAAAGGAAGGATGGACATAAAAGATCAAGTACGCTTCATTCCACTACTTGATAAGAAACAGTACTGGAAATATATCAAAACTTTCATGAAAACTGCAAAATCTTATGAAATTGAATACATGGCACTTCTAGAGAGTAGAGACATTAACAAAATAGAAAAAGAAAGATTAGAAATGTTATTAAGTGACTGCAATGATGCTATACAAACATTTCTGCATTTTGAAGATGAAGGGAATGATCTTTATAAATCAGCATTTGAAGTTATGAAAAAAGCAGAAAGAGACCTTGAAGTATGTTTTATAATAATTGTCGCGCTGAAGTTTGAAACGACTGAAGCTTGTAATTAGGAACCTCGATATAAAAATACAAACTCTGCCAAAGTTCACTTATACATTTTTATTATAAAAACTAACCCTAAATCCTAAGCTAACTATAAAAAAAAAAGCTAAAAAATGCACCCCAAAAATTTTTGAAAATTTCATATTAAAGTATTTAAAATTTCAAGCTTCGGACATTTCAAGCTTCAGCCGCGACAATGATTAAATTTCAATTGCAAATATATCAATAAATGTATTTTTTTATATAACAGAAAAGGCAAGAAGATGTTAGTAATGCGCGAATCGCACTCGAAAAAGGAATTAATGACTGGAAGAATCAAAAACAACATGATGCGAGAATGCAAATTGTTACTGCTATTTTCGAATTATCACTAACTATTGGCAAAATTGTTATTCAACCTACCAGTATAGCAAATCTTGGCGAAATCGTAAAAAATGTGTCAAATTCAGTTCAAAATATTTTTAAAGATGCTAGTATAAAAAAGATCATAGAAATATATGGCTCTGAAGATGTAAAACAAATCGAAGAGTTATTTAGCTCTGAAAATGTGGAAAAGATCAGAAATATAAGTGATAAAATTTGTGAGATAACTAAACTTAAAAATGAGTTAGAAAGTAATAGAGATATGGCTGATGATCATAAAATTAATATTGAGTGCGAAAGCGGAAAAATAGAATCAATGAATATTGATGAGCTTGCAAAAAAGTAAGTTAGATCATTTATACACATAAAAACCATATAAAAATGATGAAATATCTAATAAATTTTTTATTAGCCTTGAAATGAATGATCAAAAAGGAATCCTATTAAATACAAAATTGAAATTAATCAATAGCCACATGGAGGAATTAATGCAATTCGTAAATACCTACATTTATTTATAAGGATTTTATTATTTAATTGCATCGCTACTCTGAATAACTAATTATTAGAAAGCAATATCTTATTTAATGTGAAATCGAATCAACAATACTTTTCTAAAAATCGTGTGAATATTCGAATG
Organism: Racocetra fulgida; assembly: GCA_910592135.1. Classification (NCBI taxonomy): domain Eukaryota; kingdom Fungi; phylum Glomeromycota; class Glomeromycetes; order Diversisporales; family Gigasporaceae; genus Racocetra; species Racocetra fulgida. The sequence goes on along the minus strand of CAJVPZ010001495.1, from coordinate 7,836 downwards.
TTGTTCCTGAAACAACAATTGGTGTTCTAACGAAAAAAGTTTCACGATATTTTTTGTTAGAAACCAACCTTATCCCTATCATTATATATTATTTTGATTTCACATTATACCAATGCTTACGATTAGCAGACATCACATGAGCGAAAAATGATAAAATCCTATTTTTGGTCTGGAGCAAAGTGGAGATCTCTATTTCTAAGCAAAGTGATATACAATGTATTGGTGCATTATCAAATTGTACGCATAGCTTCCGTCTCATATTCAATAAACCAATTAAACTAGAAAAACATATATAAATCCGTCGCAAAAAAAAATAAAAATAAAAATAAAAATATCGCGTAGAAACAAAAATGTCTTTGATAATGATAATCAAACATAAATATATCACTTTGCATAGAAATTAAGCGTCCTCCGTTATTCTTGAAAAAAATAATATATTTACCAATTAATAAATTCAATGTATCTTTTTAGCCGATCGATCAAAAAATCGAAGGTGCAGAAAAATATTTGAATTCATTAAAATTTTTTTTTATTTTTATCAACTCGTATATCGAAGCAAAAATTGAAGCAACCAAAAAGAAAAGAGAACATTTACGGATCCAATTGCACGTAGAAACATTTAAGAAAAAAGAAAACCGACTTAGGACTATGATTGGAAAGTTTGAATTAAAACAAGATGATTATAATCATATTGCACTTTTACTATTCGAACACCTAATCAATTTAAAGTGTTGGATTACAATATACATGGAAAACTATCGTTGTGCTTATGAGTATTGGTCTCTTTCAGAATCTAAACAGAAACTTTCAGTTATTAAAAAATTCAGCGAATATGAAGAAGACATGAAATATATGGCCTGTGAACTAGAAAGGGCTTACCAGCGATTTCAAGGTGAACCACAAGTGTTTATACGAACAATTAATATCAGTGATGAAAACCACATAGAAGAGTTTAAACGTAATAGATTTATTACATTTGAAATCCCGTTGGACCACCCGCAATTATCAATGATTGATCATGCTCGACTTAATAAATTTCAAGTATTTTTGGAAGGAGTTGGTATGAAAAACGATGAAATCTTACTCTATATTAATAGCTCAAACACATTTTCTGATAGATATCAGGGAATTAATTATCATTTTAAAGCAGCGACTAGAAAAAGTCATGTATTTGCATATAAAATAAAGACAAATAATCGTGTATTGACTCACGTTACGTATGATGACGAAATTTATTTTAAGCCAACTCCGTTTAGTAAATGGACAATTAAGCTTGAAAACAAGTATCTAGACTTATCTACGCTCAAATCAATTACATTACAACTGACAGTGCTTGGATATTATAATGTAAGTTTAAAAATTTATCACAATTCTCGAAATAGTTGTTTCCTATGTTCAACATTTCATCGTTTTAATGAAGACATCAATTTCAATTTTAAATTTATAATTCTCGGTTCAACTACTTCGATATTATGTATATCTATTATTCACTATTAGAATATGCATTAACTAGATTATTTCTTCTAATTATAACAGCGGCAAACTTATCTAGAATTTTAAACCTATATTAACTGTAAATATATATATTATTAACACATTCATATTCTTAAAGAATAACGAAATTATTCATAGGCAGTTTCATTATATCTACTCAATAAGACGACAAAAAAAAATACTATCACTATTGCCGTTACAATTTAGGATTTTGATACTTAACATAGCAAAGTACCCTTATCCTACCCTCGTATTCAGAATCAATAAATCATTAGGATAGTTGTGCGATATAGTCATGATACAATTATAATTTATACCTACAATTCATATACTGTTTTTAAAAGTTAATGAACCTTTGTTTCTGCTTTTTCGAATTCATTTAAATTCATTACTTTAATTATCGTTGGGATGATGCTTAAATTTTGGCTTACCTTATTATGAAAATTTAAATCTTTTTGGGGTGTTTTGTTCAGCATTTTTTTTATATTCGATTAGAATTTAGGGTTAGTGTTATAATTAATGAGTATAGGTGATTTTAGTGGGTTTATATTTTAAATTAAGGCCCAAACTTCAGCATCATCCCCGACAATTATTAATTAAAATATATAAAAAAATAAACTATAATATTATGAACAATATTTAACTTCGTAAACATTGTTCTTGCGGGTGGTTAAGCTCCCAAACCCCCAAAGATGAGGACAACTGTCAAGTCGGACTGGAAGCAAATGCCTCTGTGACCCAAATGTGAGTCATAATCAGTCGAGAAGCCTTGTTAAAGTATAAGACTGAAATAGGAATTACTAGAAGAAGACCTAGTTGCAGAGTAAAGGCATCATTATGTGTGATATGAGCATTGTAGAAGGTTTTATTATACAAAGGTTATGCATATAAGTTTTAGAAGACAAGGCTGTATTAACATTCCTGTATCTAACTTGTAGAGTACTTGTTTAAGAATGTAATTTGACAGTATAGCAATTCAGCATTTATTCTGTATTGAAAATGATTTCATATTTATTTAGTATAACAATTCAATATTTATTCTGTATTAAAAATGATTCCATATCTATTCAATATAATAATTCAATATTAGTTTATTATATAAACTTATTATTCAGTATATATATTATTTGTAATTTTTTTTTATAGTAATTGTATAATAGTAGGAAGTAAAACAAAAATGTACTATTTTTGATATATTGAATAGTCTATATTTTTTTGCAAATAAGTAATAATTTTTGTAACCAAACTTATAGTTAATTTTACATATTCATGCTTTAATAATTAAAAAATTTGTTTATATACAGTATATAGTAATGCCAAGATATTTGAATATTTTTGAGAAGCATAATTTTATACAAATATAATTTGCAGTTCATTAGTAATAATCATAGTAATTTGTTTAGTATCAATTCATATTAAATATCTTTCAAAATGTTAAAATAACTATTGAAGTTAGGCTTTTCAAAAGTATTTTTAATTTCAACAAGCACAGTTCTTTAATTTTTGCCAATAGTCATAAAATTTATAATATAATCTTGATAAATATTTGTTTATTCATCTATTACATTTAGATTTACAAATAAATATTTAAACTGAAGTTTAAACTTTTTATAAACATTATTAAAAATATTAAATAAAATTTTTTTATACTGAGATATAATAATGCATAATAATTGAATAAACTAACTCTAAATTTTTTAGTATTTATAAAAGAAAGATTTATATTATTTTATATAATACTCTTCAACAATAATTTATTAGATTCATATATATTAATTAGCAACTGTATAATATTATTATCTGATTGTGTAAAAACAATTGACTATTTTGAAGAGATGCAATTGATTTATCTAAAGAAATACTAGATTGTTGATCTATATAATAGTTAGGTTTATTATATTTTTTGTTGCTAAAATTAATAAGTATTAAGAAGATATGTTCAAATATCTAAAGAAAATTTTAAATATTTTTAATATATAAATTTATTATTACTACAGTACTTTATATAGGTTTATTTTATTGCAAAAAATATATTTTGCTTTAGGTTTTTATTTGTTAGAACTAAAGAAAATCTTTCTAAAAAAAGTATACAAAGCAAATATTAAATATCTAAATTTAGTAAAAAAAAATTTAATGTTATTAAAGGTAATAATTTTTATTTTTTTATTATCTTTTTATTATGAATTTGCTATATATAGAATAAGATTAGCTTATAGATTGTATCAAAATTATATTAATTTAACTATTTATTATATTTTGTATAATTATCTAAGTGCAGCAAATCATTTTTTAATTTTTATTTAAAAACTAATTTAAGTTTAACTAGTATTAGTTATAGAAAGAGAAAGTGAAGATCTAAAGTTAGAGATAAAGTTAATATAAATATAAATAAATAAAAAGTTTTGAATATGCTATTTTTGAATTAATGAATCAATAATATAATTATAAACAATTGTTATAGGATTTTTAATAATAGTATTTGGCAAAGAGGATTTAATATATTTGAATTTTGATGTGATCTTTCTTGAAACTTTCTAGTTATACTGAAATTGCTTTATAATTTGTCAAATATTTGAGTTAAACCAAATAAAATGGTTATTAAATAGTTTAAAACAGAAGTTGGTAGTATTCTTATTAAGAATTGGTTGTTACTAATCTATAATACTATAAGAAATTGTTTCTCAAATGAAGAAGAGAATATTTTGAGAAGGTGTATTTGAGTATTTGTATTGAGTAATATGTTGGTAATTGTTAAAAAATTTGTATTTTTTTTTTTTTTTTTTGAATTTGCTATATATATGATAAGATTAGTTACAGATTTATATCAAGATAATATTAATTTAAACTATCAATTGTATCTTGTATAACCACCTGAGTGTAGCAAATCACCTCTTAATTTTCTATTTGCTAACTAATTTAAGACTAGCTACTATTAGTTATAGAGGGGGAAAGAGAGGGCCTAATAGATAAAGTATAAGATTAATAAAAGCATGAAAAGATAGAAAAGTTTTGATTATGTCATTTTGAATATATGGATCAATATTATAATTATAAATTGTTGTTATTGGAGTTTTGAAGGTAGTAGTTGGTAAGGAAAATTTAATTTGCTTGGATTTAGATGTAATATTTCTTGCGATTTCCCAGTCATGTTGAAATTAGTTTCTGATTTGCCAAATGTTTAAGTTAAACCAAGAAAGGAGATTATTAGAAAAACAAAGACAGAAGTTGGTAGTATTTTTAGTAAGGATAGATTGTAATTGGTTACCTTGTATGAGAAAGAGAAAGTTTTGAGAAGGTGTATTTTGAGTATTTGTATTGAGTAGTATATTTGTAATTGTTAGAGGGTTTGCATTTTCAATTTTGAGTTCAGTTATTGTTTGGATTGTATATTGGTTAAGTATTTAATATGGGTCAAAATTGCTTAATTGCAGTTTAACAGATGTAAAGTATCTTCATATTGATTACATCAGGTACAGTTAGGGGTTAAGTAAAGGTTAGAGTAATGAAGATGAAGGTTGGATATTGTAGGTAGGTTGTTTAGTAGTATTTTAATATGTAGTGAGAATAAGTTAGATTTGTAATTACAGAAGTTAATGATGGTTGTGAAGGTTTTAATATTGAATTGAGGAATATTACGAATATTTTTAAGTTGAAGGAATTTATTAAAGGTTTCAATAAAGATTAATTAGTAATTTATGAGAGATAGGAAGAATTACTATAGTAATACTATATATTTATGTGGGGATATTACATATAATAAAAACAATTAATATCTATAATCTGGTGCTAAAATCAAAATTTCTCAAATTCTGTCAAATTAACATCTTTTGTATTTCTAACAAAACTTGTAGAAGCAATTTTTCTCTTTCTAATGGTGGTAAAATCACCAAAATTGGCCTGATAGATCATAAGATATTCTTATTTTTGTCTTTGTAGCTATATGAAATTTTTTTCACATTTGCAAAGAAATTTCATATGATCATAAAGACAAAAATAGAAATATTTCATGATCTATTAGGCCAATTTTGGTAATTTTACTATCATTAGAAAGAGAAAAATTGCTTCTACAAGTTTTGTTAAAAATATAAAAGATGTTAACTTAACAGGAATTGAAATTTTTTAATTTCAGCTCTATATTATAGATATTAATTGTTTTTACTAATAAATTGCCCTAATTCTATATATAGAAATTCTGTACATCTCTCGTGAATCACGAATTAAATTCTTTTTAAATTTATGGATTTGTGAAATAAGTAGAGTATTACCTTATAAGAAGAAGGGAAATGTTATAAGATAATCTAAATTAAGTTCAATAGATCGTCTGTTTGTGCCTCTTTTTGCAAGAATATCTGCATTTCGATTTAATGCATTTTTGGAGTGTGCTTTAACTTTATATATAGTAAGAGATATATTTTTCTTTTGAAGAAGATTGTTAATAATATGTAAATAATTCCAGTTTTTATTTTTGATTTGTGTAGAGTGGTAATAAGGTAAGTTTTTAAGAATTTGGATTGTGGAGGTGTTATTGCAATGAATATATATATGAAGATTTTGTAATAAAGAAAGAAGTATGAATATTATTGGTGCTAGTTCAGCTCTTGTAGTATTAGTAGCATTTGTGATATTGGCAGAGAATGTAATTTTAGTGTTATTTTCTAGAATCCAACCAATACCAATTTGAAGGTCTGGTGTTTGAGTATTTTTGATTGATGCATCTATATAAAAGTGAAGATTTTCTAGTTGGATTAGTTGTATTTGTTGATAGATATTAATAAGTTCTGTTTGGTATGCTGGGGTAATAATAGAGTTAGTTATAAGTTCAATATTTGGGTTTTGTATATGAATATATGTATTTTCTGAGGTAATAGATTGGTGTAAAAAGGAAGAAATTTGAGATAATGATAATAGTTCTTGGTAATCATTTGAGAGTTTATAGGTTTGTTTTTCTTTTTGACTTTTGCAAAGGAAGTTAATTGCAGATATGAAAGAGATTGTAGATGTTTGTGAAGAAGATTGAAGAGTTATAGTGCCAGAAGATTTTTAATGGATAAGATAGTTTTTGAAGAGAAAGTTGTTTTGTGTTATAGAAATAATTTTTTCTATTTGTAAGTTCAATGTGTTAAAGAAGATTGTCCAGTTGTTTTTTTAGAAATTGTGGATAGTATTGAAGTTTATGCAAGTGTATTAGTAAATGGGTTAATATTTTCTAGTTGAATTGACGGCTATACTGAGGCTAATGAGTTATTAGATACTAAATTTTTAATATATTTATACCAAGAAGGAATTGGTCCTCTGGGTAATTTGTGTGTTCATAGATATATATTGTTTCATGGTAGTAGATATTGATTATCTGATGTCAGAATTTGTTCAATATAAAGTATTTGATTGTTTTTAAGGCTTTGAATAGTTGATAGTTTGGGATTTGTAGGAATAAAATTGTAAATTATATTGAGTTTAAGGTTACTTGAAGAATTGTTTATATTATTAATTAGATTATTGATATTAATATTGTAGTTTGAAATGTGAGTTAGAAAGGAGAGACTAGTAAAGTTTGTCATTTTTTGTTTATGTTGAAAGATTATATCAGGAGTAATTGTTGGTTGCCAAATTTTTGGTAGCCATTCTTTGGTTTGGAGTTTGAAGATTTGTTTTAGAAGCGGAGATGAGTTAATTATTTTTTCAATAATACTGCAACTAGTATAAGTAAGTAGTTTATGAAAAGTAGGAATATTTAGAAGTTGTGGATTTGTAAGAATATCATTGTTAGTATTAAGTGAGAGATTAAGAGATCTTTTGATTTGTTTGGTAATAGAGCTTGAAAGCTGAGTAACTTTTTGATTTGTAAAGGAGGTAACTTGTAAGAGATATTCTAGTGAAGGTGAAAGAATAGTATTAAAGAGTCTAGATATTTGGATAGGTAAGAGTTTTTTATATTGTATAAGTTTAATAAAATTGTTTGTTTTGTTTAGTATTTTGTTGATTGTAGGTTGGGTGGAACCTATACCGTCAAAGTAAATATCGAGGTATCTAATAGTGTCGGTTGGTTTTTGTGGTTTTATAGATTCATTATTAAAGATGATTTCTAGTTGTGGATCTTGGTTTGAAGTTTTTTTTGGATGAGGTTTAATATATAAAAGATCAGATTTTGTTGAGTTGACTTGAATATTGTTGAGTTTATAGAGTTGTTCAACATCTTTAAGTAGTTGTTGTAAACTGTCTTTGTTTTCACAGTGCTATACCGTATCATCCATATATGCTAGTGGCGGAATAGTAATTTGAAGTGGGTGTATATTTTGAATTTGTTTAACAGAAGATGATGCTTTGATTTTAAGGAATAAGTTT
>CAJVPZ010001494.1:0-14366 GCA_910592135.1 Racocetra fulgida | reverse complement strand
ATTTAAATATATTAAAATTTAAAAAAAGTAGATCATAACAATATTTATGATAATTTTCTAGGCAAATTTGCCTGGAAGAGCCTACAGTTTAAGGGATAATAAATATGCTACACAAATAAGTGCTAATATTAAAAAAAGTTAGATATATAATCAAGAATTTGTCAACAGATTTAATTGATGATCCGTCAGTTAATCAGAGAATTTCTATATTAAAATGTGATGCAGATCACATATATACAAGACCCAAATTGAAATTTTCAAGTTATAAGTAAAATTATAAAATTTTTAAACAAATATAGTCTTAAAGTAGCACATCCGATAGAGCGACACTATAAGCTTTCAATTATGAAATTATCAAATATCAATATTTCTTTTTGATAATCTTTACTTTGTAAGCATGCAGCATTTACTAAGTAAACATTATATTAATTAAACTATAAACTAAATCAAAGTATTTATTAACGTCTAGCTTTAACTCAATTTACTGTAAATTGGTAATTTTTTTTAATATTTAACCCTTTAAAAAGTCATACTATGCTTATAAATAACACCAGAAGCTAGATTCGTAAATATTATTTTCTAATATAAGGCATTAGCTAATTACCGTCCACAGATGCAAGTAATATTTAAAATTACGATCCTTATACCCGAAGTGGTTAATGCGAATAAATAAGGTTTTAAGTTTCTTTTTTGTACTCTTTTATCACTTAATAATAACTAATTTATACTTATGGCTAGAAGGTATTGAAGAATATTATATTATGATCATTAAGTATTTATGTCTTGGTTTGTAAACTTGATTTGCTTTACTGAGTAATAATGAATCTTATTTTCGAAGTGACTAATGTGAATAGTTGTAAGTGCTTTATACAGAGGTAAATAAAGATTTACAAACTTATTTATGACAGGATTTTCTACTTATTACCGTATTTCAATTTTAAATTTATTATTTGTTATGATATTACTTTTAGTTGGACAAGACTACAACACTATTATACTTCTAATTCTCCGATCACTATATCAAGATCACAGGAGGATTAATTATGAGTACTACCTAAAGGAATATAGTTGGAAAATCAATGTTAGTTGTATATGCAGGCTTTATATGATAGATCAAAATAATTTTATTAATTTCATCAAAAATATGTACTCAGGCAAAATAAAACTAACAATGTAATAATAAATAAGTTTGTAGCTTTCGTGTTTACAAACGAAAAATCCTAAATTAAACTTTTATCTTGTACAGCTCGAAAAATGCATGCCTTTAAATAGATCATACTTCGAATTATTGATGGTTTGGAAACTTTATATAAGGGGTATTTAATGATAATAGAATTAAACTGATAGTGTAAATATATAATTCATTATTATTATGAATTAGAATTCAAATAATATTTATTATAATAGGATTTACTTTCAGAAAATGAAGCTTTAAATATTTTACAAAAGAATTAACATCACAAAAGTTGTTCATCACATGTTAACAACTATAGAATATCCTGCTACAAGCCAGAAGGTGTTTTTTATGTATTTAATATTTAATGTAGAAGGTTGGAAAGAACCATTAGCAGCATTTAAAGATATAAGTAATACATTTTAATTTTAAGTAATTTTAATGAATTTAATTGATTGATTAAATTATTTAGATTCAATGTTCGATTGGTAAGCCTGAAGAAGTTACGTATTCCTAACTTGGTGTTGAGGTTAAGCGTAAAATACGAACTTGTCAAGGCAAAGAATTCTGCATTTCTAATATAATTAAAAAGCATGAATATGGTTTAGAAAATTAGTCATAAAGTATATGCTTATCTAATTATTAGTTGTTTTGCTAATTTATTTGAAAAAAATTTTTTTGCATGATCACTTTATTCTCTTGTATTTAGTACTCAGCAAAATCAAATCAAATTTTGAATTTGATTCAAATATTTGATCAAATTTTTAATTAATTTGATCAAATAATTTCAAATATTTGATCAAATTCAAAATTTGATTTGATTTTGCAGAGTTATTTGTAAAAAAAATAATCCTATATAATTGCTTTAATATGATAAGCAGTTGTTAATAGTTAATGTTTTCCGACTATACTCCTTTAGGTAGTACTGATTAATTATAGCTGTTTTCAAAAAGGTGTGAACAGACGCAAATAACTATATCACGGGAAATTCACAAAATAACCCAGATTCTGAGCCGGATCTTCAATTTTTACTAATGATAATTTCCCAATTCTTCGATTCCCCACATAGGTATGTAGAAAACATTGTTCACATCTTTTTGAAAACGGCTGTAATAATATCCTTACTATATGTGAATAAGCGGAAATGAAGTTTCTGCTAATTCCCAACAGATCAGGATATTATTATTACTAATATTCTGAATCTACTAACTCTAATGTTCCATATCTAACTATCGTATCTTGGACGCTATACTTTCTTACATTTTCAGAATCGTCCGTTTACTGATCGTAATCATGAAATACTTAGAATGTGTCTTCAAAAAAACTTTAAGAATCATTCTATCTGGTATGGTTCAATATTTGTTTCTTTATCATCTAATTTATTTGTCTGGTTTTTTTTTATACTTATGGGCTAAACTAAATGATCGCTCAATTTGAATAGTGTTATGTAACAGATAATGGTAATTAAATATTTATGCTCTTTGTTTGTGAACTTGTTTACTGATTTAATTCTATCGATTAATAATAATTCTTATGCTCATAAGCTGACTGTAGTGATTAATACGAATAAATAGTTTGAAGAGCATTATGCGATAAATATCGATTTATAATTTTAGTTGTGCTTTTTTTAACTTCACTAATCATAACTGGTTTTTATACTTATGTACTGAACTTAACGGAAAGATTTTAATTCCTTATTAGTTATATTTTCAATTAATAACACTTGTATTTATTAAAAATCTTCATTCTCTAAGATCGAAAAATCTACTAGAATTTATATACCATTTGATCTGATCTGCAGAGATTGCATAACGCCATAATGCAAATAAATGATTTGAAGGGCATTATGTTAAGTATTTATATCCTTTGTTTGCAAACCTTTTATTTCTAATTTTAATTCCATTAATTAATGTCGCAGATCATAATTTAAAATGAAATCTACATTTTCTACTTAATCTGTTAACCTTCTTATACTTGTTTATTATAATTTTACTTTAAAACTAACCTTTAACCCTAACCCCTATCTCTAAAAAATGCACACCAAAAAATTTTATTTTTCAAGATTTTATATTATAATTTCATTTTGATCTGGATTTAATTATGTTCCGTCACAATTAATAGCGATTCTTATACCTACAAACCAAATGAAGTAATTATTGCACTACATGATTTCTGTGATGATTTTTAGGGAAAAATTTAGATCGTCTGTTTTATATTTTCAAACAGTTATGTTTATATTTCTTCGAAATCTATGGAATCTCTAATTTCCACATAACACTATGTCTTACAGAAGCCATATTATTCAAAGTACAATAATACAAACAAATGATTTGAAGGGAATCATGTAACAGTAAATAGGAATGTATGTTTTTTGTTTGTAAACTCTGTAATTTTAATTCAACTGATTAATAAAGGCATTATGTGATAGTTATTAAGTATTTATACTTTTTGTTTGTAAACTTTGATTTCAAGATTAATTCTGTTTAATATTAGTTAAATAATTGGATAGGATTTGTGTTTTAGAGATAAAACTAATTAAAATAAAATAATTTTTTTTTATAATATATAAATTTTATTAATTCAAACCTTAAATTTTTAATACAGTAGTTAAATTTTATATATATATATATATATTTAGTATTATTAATTATGAGTTTTAAACTTGCCAGGTTAGATTAAACTAGTGGGTAAATAGTTCTAAACTAGCGGGTAAGTTGGGTGATTGGCTTTTAATCACAAGTATATTGGGCAATTAGTTTTTATTAAAGGGTGGGTTGGATGGTTAACTCTTAATTAGCAAGTTAGGTAGTTGGTTTTTAAATAGCGTGTTTGGTCAAATAGTTGGCTCTGGTGGGTTGGGTAATTAAGTAATTATTGATTAGTAGGTGGGTCTTTATTAGCAATAGGCTGGGTAGCTTTTAGGTTAGGAGGTTCATATTTACAAATAAGTCAAAAAGTTTTTGATTATAAATAGACTAGGCAGTTCTTGGTAGTGAGTAAGTTGAATAGTTCTTAATTAGCAAGTTAAGAGTAAAACTTATACGTATGTATGTACGTATTAGGTGTATATGGTATGTAAAAACTGCACATTTACAAATTAGGGTTTTTATTAATTAAATTGCGTCAGATTTACTTAATAATTGCAGATCATTTTCTCTGGTTAACTCACAGATCATCAATTAAATATAAAACAAGATTCTTAAAAATCAATAAAGCTTTTCAATACATTTATATTTTTGAATAATGGCTTATAAAGAATTTGCTAACTGTCACAGACTAGATCAGTTTGACTAGAATCAATATTCAAAATATGTTGTATATGGGGTTATGTTAGAGGAATATTAAAGCTAAAAGGAATATTGGGGACAGTAAAATAAAAGTAAAAAAAATAATAATAATAAATAAATAATATAAATAAATAAATAAAGAATATATGTTTGTCGTATTTGGAAGATTTCGCATATAGAATCGTGATCTTATGATTACGTGTATGATCGATTGAATCATGGGCAATTAATGATCAGGATCAGTCAGAAATTAAGTATGCATATGAAATAATGTGTAATTGAAAATAGTCAAAAGATCATATGATCGATTTATGAGATAATTAAGAATAGTCAAAATGCTGTATGATCAATTATGATGCATTAAAATTAAGAAAAAGTCAGAGAAATGCATGAGAACGAAATTATGATATAATTAATATGTAATCTAATCAAATGTATATAAGATAGTTAAGAGAAAATAAATATAATGAACCTTTTGTTTTAATAAAATATGTACTAAAAAATCATATAATCTACTTTAGTCTGAGCAAGTGGTAAGTTGCCTTGTTTTACTAGTAAATATTATTATAGTCAGTAAAGACACAACACTAACACCTAAACATTTGACATTTTTTGAATCGATAAGCATTTTAAGTTTTTCAATTATAAAGTTTTGGAGTTATGAACTTCAGAAGAGGTTTCAGAAGGAATTTTAGATTTTGGAATAGGTTTAAGGTTTTGAATAGGGTTTTGGCTTTTAAGTGAAATTTAAGTTTCGGATGAGGTTTCAGAACTATATCATATTTGCATATAATAATACACATGTGCATTATTTCAAAATTGCTACTTTTTTTAAAAATTGTCTATTTGACTCAAAATAATGCATATATACATTCTGAAATAACACACTCTTTAAGAGTTTGTATGATAAATATAAGTATAAAGTGCATGTCTATTAAATTGGTAGCAATATTAATTCAAAATAACACACATATGCATCCTGAAATAATGCACAGGTGCTCAAAATAATGCACAGATATGTGTTATTATGCAAAAATATAGTAATTTAAAATCTAAAACTTTGAATTTAGCAAAAAAGGTTTTGGTACTCAACTTTAGTAGTAGTTAGTTAGTTACTAGCTAGAAGCCACTAGCTAGAAGCTACTTGCTAGAGCTACTAGCTAATAAGCACTAGTTATAAAAAAGCTGAATGCAAATTTCTTTTTTTAGATATTATGAAAAAATTGTTTTGACAATCCTCTGTATGAAAATAACACAAATAATTATAAATAGTTGCAACACTAATTATAAAGGATAAAAAGTATTTACACTGCATGATCATATATTATACTGCATAACCATATATGGTAAAAGGCACTTGGCAAAATTTAAAGATATATAAAGGACCAAAAATGAAAATAATTATAAATGAGAACCCAAAATAAAAATTATTACATATAGAGACACAAAATTAAAAATTATTACAAATAAAGGCCTGTCTGATTTCTTAGTTGTGGCATCTAAGCTACAAACTTAATGTCTATAGCACTGTCTAGAAAAAATGATAACTAGATTTTTTCTGGTTTATATATGACTACAAAAATTGATTGCAAGTAAAGTTATTTTTATTTATTTTTTTTTATGGTGATATCTTTAATTGATAACTTTATTATTGTATATTTTTTTTTTTTGGTATTGAGGTGAGGCCTTGCTTATATCTTTATTAGTAATTTTAAAACTAGTAACTATATTAAATATAGAGATACTACTACTTGTACAAGTACAAATAAAAATAAAAATTATATGCAAGAATAGAAGCTCAGACATATTTATCTGTGACTTAAACCCATAGAGTAGTCAAAGACTTACCTAGGTTTTTAAAGTTAAAATAAAGTTTAAAATTGTATTATATTTAATTCAATATTTATACTAAATATTAATTTGTTCTTTAGCTTGGCCTACAGGAGAACAAGTACCTAAGTAAGAATGTAATTAGTCTGCTATTCTGCATTGGCAAGAATATATATAGTTAATTCAAGAGCATTTTTTTCTATTGGCAGTTGATGATGAATCTTTTGGCTTGGAGAAAGGATACATTATTTGTTGTTGTTTTTTTTAATTAGAGTAATTGATGCAGTAGAATTTCCAAAGTTGTTTATATATTTGTTCATTAACTTTTAATAATGATTCAATTATGATATAAGATGTTTGTTTATAGAATATATAGAAATTTTAGACTGTTTGTACTATGAAGTTAGGAATTAAACCTTTAATTGTAAGTTCTAAATAATGTAATAAAGGCTGTATTGCTACAGCATTAAATGCTTTATGATGTCGTAATTAGTAGATAAGTTTAGCCTTCTGATCTGCTGACAAATCTAGTTTATTAGAGTAGATATAATTATTCATACTGATATAGATTATATATTGAAGTAGTATTGAATTAGAACATTTAAGCCAATATAAAGAAAAATCTAATGCTCTACAATAGAAACAGTTAGTATTTTGAAAGATAGTAGGATAAAGAGTATATTGATGTAAGTGAGTAGGTAATTCATTTAGTAGAGTTTTGATTTTAAATAATTTGAGTTGATTAAGTTTGAAGTTTATAATATTGTAGATAGGTTTGTGGTTATGGTTAAAGTATAACCAAGTAGATCGCTAATTAATTCTGTCATTTGCTTGAAACTATTGTTTATTATATTGCTGGGATGACTATATTGCTAGAATATAGGCTTTGCAAATAGTTTTAATAAAGGTCGAGTTGATTGTTCAACAAAAAATTTTACTTCTTCATATTGTAATATATGATATAGATTATAAATATTGGTATAATTGAATTCAAGTTATGGAGTAGCAATATGTTGTTTAGCAAGGAAGTCTGCTAAATTATTAAAAATGTTATCTGTATGGGCTTGAACTTTATGAAAAGTTATATGAAGAGAATAGGATTTTATGATATTAAGAAGTATATGTTATAATAGCTAAGCATTAAATTTAAAAAGTTTGTTTAGGTTGAAGGTAGAAGATATAAGTTTGTAATATTTAGAAATAACAGATTGAGAGTCTGTATAAATATTAATTACAGAGTTGCAGAGGTTGTAGAAATAGCTAATAAAATAGCAAAAGTTCTGCCTTATAGGAAGATGGCCAGAGATTAATTTGAGCATTAAAGTGACAGGTTATTTGATTATTATTATTAACTTAAAACTAGCCAATTTCTATAGAGAATTGGCCAGTACCAATGTTAATAACAGATCCATCGATATAGAAATTAAATAGATTAGAGTTTAAGTTATTAATTAATATTTCTTTGAGTTAGTTTCTTATTTCTCTAGGGTGAAAGATTGAAGTTATGATTGAGTCTATTATTGAAATAGTAGGTGGTGTTGGTAAAGCCAGGTTTGGTAATAGATTTTTAATAGCTGTAGAAAAAATAAGGTCCACATAATTAGTGTTAAATTTAAGTTGATTGTTAAATGTTTTTTTAAAGAATTTAGCAGATGTAATAGTAAATATTTTTAAGATACAAGCTGAATATAATCTATTAGAATTGAGATGGTATTCTGAACAAAGTGAACAATTAATTGTAGAAGTAGGTAGCAATTAGTGATACTAAAATCAAAATTTGCTTGCCAATGTGTAATAGAGACTTTTTTAGTATCTGGATACTGTTTACGAATTTTTTCAAGAATAATTTCTTTGTCATTAATAGTAATTATCCAGGGTTTAGATTTTTTAGGAATAAAATAAGAACTAATAGCAAAAACATTAGTTCCTGTTTGTTGGTACTGGTTAAGTAGTATATAGTTATATTTATCTTTGAGTACTAAGTCTTCTAATGTACTAAACTACAAAGGTAGTTTACCTTTGGGAATGTGTTTAAGTCTGGGAAATAGATGTGTTCAATCTAGTAGATTTATATCATCTGCTATACAGAGTTGTTCAAGATAAAGAATTTTATGCTTTCTGGGTTGTTGTTTAAAGGTAATATATTTACGATGTTTTTTAAAAATTAACTCTAGTGGTTGTAGATCATACTGAATAGTATGAGGCCATAAAAAGTTGAAATTAGCTGTGATATTTAATTGTAAGTGAGCAAGAAGTTGTATGATTCTGCAATTGAGAGTGAATTTGTTAGGTCCATCAATTATAGGTTAGAATGTATAATATTTTAATTCTAGACCATAAGTTATTCTGGAGTTGTTGTAGTCTAATTCGAGTAGTAGTATCTAATATATTAGGATCATTGATATATAGCAGAAAATTAGAAATATGGTGTTGTAGTTGTATATTTCAGATATTACAAATATGGATATTTTTAACTTGTGCCAGTGGTTAAGAATAACCAGTATGCTATATCTCAAAAACTGCACTATAAAACAGAGGTCAGGTAGGTTAAGTAAAAATGTTTAGAACCCCTGAAAACCTCACAAGAACTAAGATCAGGACCTGATACCCAATCTATATCATGTTATTTAAAAAATTATTTTACATAAAAACCTCTATTTATCTTAAAGCAACACCCTAACTCTAAGTTTTAATAGAGGTGGTTATTTCTAACCAATAGTACAGAGAATAATAATTTTACAAATATTATATAAATATAGATTTAATATAATACTATTAGAGATTGATCTAGAAAGATGTGATTTGTGTTTAGCAATAGTGAGATATTTTGTTAGAATGTTGTTGCATATGGTATGAAATAAAATTACATTATATATTTTTGTTTGGAACGAAGCAACAAACTTATACTTCTGCGTCTTTTAATAACAAAAATTCGTTTTTGATGCATTTATATTCAAAATATCAAAAATGTAGTTGTTGCATTTTCTGGATGTAATGCCATATACCTTTATTTGAATAGTTGTGTAACAAAAATAGATTACGCATTAAGCAGCCAATCATACTAGCAAGATTATTTCTATTTTTTTTATTTTGATTTTTTATTTCGACTTTTTTTATTTTACTCTTTTTTTTTTATTTCGATCTATTTTTTTCATTTCGATATTATTTGATCTTTTTTTTTAATTTTTTGTTTTTTGTGCAACTGCACGGTCATGCACCTAGAGATGGAAAAATCATGAATTTTTTAAAACTACTGCGCAGGCTGCGCAGCCTGCGCAGCCTGCACAGCCTATCTGCAGCTAGTTTTCATACTATAGTAAATTTTCAATTTAATCTGTTATTTTATACAAACAAGTCATGTAATGATCTGTATTATATAATTTTAAAGGGAATTTGCAGATAAGGGCCCTAAAATGAAAAGAATTACTAACAAGAGCCCAAAATTAAAATAATTACACTTAAAAAAGCCTATGATTTAGCTCTATTTCGATAATTTGAATATAATTATTAATTGTTAATGTATAAGCACAATAAAAAAAGTACATTTAATTTGTCAACCCATTATTCACACTATAAATTTATTTCATTAAAATTCTTATATATTTCTTAAAAACCAGTTATAAATGTTAGATACAAAGTTACAGGTCAGTATGACTTTTACAAACTTGAAGAATGTTTATTTAGCCTTGAACAGTTATTTTGTTGAGTTAAGTTAAGAATGAACAAATCAAGTAAGCTGTTAATTGTTTGTTTTACAAATAAAACCAGTTCATACCTTTTTACTAAGCATAAAGCTAATTACATTCATAGAATAAGACAATTTCTTATGATCCAACTTGACAACCTTTATAGAAATAAATATATTAGGTCATACAAAGTTAATTTTTTATTTTGCAGTATTACATAGTGTAATTATTTAAAAATAAAAATTTAAGATAATAATCTTATAAAATTTTCACATCATATATTTATTTCTTATATTTATAATTGTATTTATTAGCTTATAATCTTATTTAAATAACATATTTAATTTTGTTAATTCTATAAATATAAAATAACAAAATTTATAAATCATAAAAAATCTTACTAGTATTCTAGATATTTTTAGAATAACATTAAAAAAATATATATAATTTTTAATCAAATTTTGCCAATTTTATAATATAATTTTTATATTAAATTTAAATTTAATAGATTTTGCCAATTTTAGTTTAATATATATTTTTATTTATTTTTTATTTTTAATTTTTTTTTTATTTTTTAATTTTTTATTGTTTTTTTATTTTTATTTATTTTAATTTTTTTAATATTTTTTTATTTTTAATTTTTTTTTAATTTTTTAATTTTTTATTATTTTTTTATTTTTATTTTTTTATAGTTCTAAATTTAAAATTAAATAATAAATAATTTTATTATTTAATTATTCAAAATTTTTATCAAAACTTTGAATTTCATCAAGTTTATTTGATTCTAATTCCATATCTTCATCTTCATTTAATAAATCTAATTCATTATCTTCATCTAATAAATCTAATTCATTATCTTCATTTAATAAATTTAATTCATTATCATCATCTAATAAATCTAATTCATCTTCATTTAAAGTAAATAAATTTTCCCAAAAATTATCATCTAAATTAGATTTATTATTTTTTATATAATCTAATTTTTTTTGATTAATAGATTTTAGATTTTTTAGTCGATAATTACTATAAATATAAACTAATTGAAATATTTTTGGAGATTTAAGTCTGTTTCTACTTTTTGAATATATATAAGCAAATACAGACCAATTACGTTCAGATGAAGCAGATGATGTAGGAATGGTTAAAATTCTTTTAGCAAATTGTGTAAGTTCTGGAGCAGAATTTTTAAAATTTCCAGTCCACCATGTTAATTGATCAGTAGTATGTATAGTTTCCCAAGCTAAACTATTATTAAAAGGACCAGTTTGTGCTAAATATTCTAATAATTGACTGTAAATTTTTGTACTATTTTCAGGATAAAATTTTTTAATAAAATCAGATACTGTTGTCATAATATCATTAGTTAAAGTTTTGCCTTGAAATCTTGAATCTAATAAATATGCTATTTCTATTACAGGATCATAAATAATATTCCATCTTTCAGTAATAATATCAAGAATTGTCTCATAAGCCAAACTTTTATTTAAATCTATAAAAAATAATAAATATAATTAATAAAATATAACAATTAAATTATTTCTTATAAATAAATAAAATATAATAATTAAATTATTTATTATAAATAAATAATATTATTAATATATATTTATAAATAGTTAAAATTTAATAATAAATAACTTTTAATTTACTAGTTTCTTTTAAAGAAAATAATTATCAATATTAATCTTAATAAAACAATTTAATAAGTTTAAAATTATTAAATTTTAATTACAAAATTCTAAGATTATTAATAATATATATTAATTTAAATATAAACTAATTTTTAAATATCTAAAATAATATTAATTTTAGAATTTTATAATTAACTTTTAATAATTTTAGACTTAATAGAATTTTTTAATAAAACAAATATTTGATAATTATTTTATTTAAAATATTTTAAAATATTAAAAATTATATATTAATAAAAATTTTAATTAAAAATTTTAAAATTTAATTCTTACTTTCATTTGTTTCAAGATCCTCATACCATTTATAAAATTCTGATATTTTTGAAGTATCACTTTCAAATTTAGTTATTCCATCAGCTAAAACTTTTAAAATACCTAATAAATTTTGAATTTCAATCCAAAAATTACTATCTTGAACAATATTTTTAATTTCTAAATCAATAGTAGAAGTTTGATGATTAATAAGTTCTGTTACAGCTAAATTAATTGCTAATTGATTAGATTTAATAGAATCCAAACATATTGCTGCAGAACCCCATCTAGTTTTAACTGGAAATTTAAGTGTTTTATATTTTGAACCATAATTTGTTTTTTGATATCTTTTCAAAATTGCTGCAGGAATTGTATGTTGTTTAAAAAATTTTATAACTAATATTGTATTTGATAAAATATTTTGTGCCCAATCTAATTTAATAATATCATTAATAAGTAAATTTATGCTATATGCCAAACATCCTAAATAGATAATTTTTGGATATTTTTTTTTTAAAATATTCCATGCTTTTTTCATTACAGAAGCATTATCTGTAATAATAGCTGAAATTTTTTCTATATTATAAGAACAAATAATATCTTCTATATCATTTGCAATATTAATACCATTTTGTTGAATTTCACCAGTTGGTTTTGCTGATATAAAAACTGGATTAGGAATTGCTAGAAGAAAATTTGTCCAATGTTCACAAACTAAATTTGACCTAATTAATTAATAAATAAAAAAATTAGGTTAATAAATATCATTATTATATTTTATTAATATATTATTTTTATAATTAATTTAAGTAACTAATATTTCTACACTTATTATTTTATACCTTAATAATTTATTTTTTTAAAACTTTAATTAATAATATCTTAATAACTATTTAATAAAATTTAATAAATTTTTTTATTTAAATTCTATAGATTTATAAAATTAAAAAAATTATTAAATTTTATTAGATTGTTTTTGAGATATTATTAATTAAATTTTTTAAAAAAATTTAATATTTATCAAAATATATCATATAAAAAATTTTTTATAACTTTAATTAATAATATCTTGACAATTGTTTAATAAAATTTGATGAATTTTTTTATTTAATTTCTATAAATCTATAGAATTTAAATAAAAAAAATTCATTAAATTTCATTAATTAGTTATTGAAATATTATTGATCAATGTTTTAAGAATATTTTAAAATCTATTAAATATATAAAGTATAAAAAATTCTCTATAACTTTAATTAATAATACCTTAATAACTACTTGATAAAATTTGATAAACTATCTTTATTTAAATCATATAATTCTATAGAATTTAATTAAAAAATTATAAGGTATAAAAATAAAATTAGAGATGTAAAAATATCTATTTCCTAAATTTAAAATCAATTTGTTTTATTTAAAATTGTTAATAAAAATAATTTATTTTAGGAAAAATATAACAAATATAAATATAAAATTATTTTTACCAACCATCGCTAATAATACTAATAAATTCTGCTTGTTCAATCATTGTATCAACTTGAATTTTAGTATCTGAGTATACTGTTTCTAATAAAGTAGTTGAAAGTTTTTTTCTATTAGGCAATTTAAATGAAGGTCGCATTTTTTTAAATAATTCTTTAATTGGCTCTGCATCTGAAAGAGTAAATGGTAAACCACATTGAAAAATAGCTTGAGCAAATGCTAATTCAAGATTTTTTTGTTCAGATTCTGAACTTCTATCCAAGAAATTTTGTATATTTGATTAGCTACACTAGCTTGATTGCTTTTAAACTGCTTTGCAACTAAATCAAAATATTGCTGTCTAATTGTCAAATCTACTTTTTCGCATATTTTTAAATGTCCTTCACATCTAATAACATTGTCGTTACATTCATTTCCACAATAATTACATTTAACACGTGGTTGTTTATAATCTTTAGTTAGTCCAAGCTTTGTAAAATGACTCCAAATTTTGTGCGGCATCTTAAAAATTTAAGTTCGCAAAGTAAAAATTTAAATTATAAAATTTATTTATTAATATAGAACTGTGATACCACTTACTAATTATAGAAAAATTTAAAGTAATACTTTTTATATGCATATGTATTACATACAAACAAATATCCGAATTAATATTAATTACGTGTGGCTGAATAAATAAAATAAATTCCAATTCGGGTATTTGTTTGCAAAGTACTACGTACATTAATACATATAGAAAATTATTTAAGCCAGCATTATACAAACTTACCAGAATTATAATAGCTGGCCCGAATTACAAAAATTACACTGCGCAGTCTTTCTAAAATGCTGCGCAGCCTGCGCAGGCTGCGCAGTGAAATACTGCGCAGCCTGCACAGTGTCCCATCCCTACCTACAACCCATATTTCTACTTTCAACAAGATGTTCGTCTTAACCTTTATAATACTGAACACACTACTGATCCAGA
>CAJVPZ010001493.1:0-14367 GCA_910592135.1 Racocetra fulgida | reverse complement strand
CTATTTAACAATATTATATTATACTTGTATAAATATTACTCATAATTATTCACAAACATGTATTGTTCATAATTTATAAATGAAAAAATATAAATAATTGAAGTAACATATTAACAAAGTAAAAGTTATAAAAGCATTGACTTCAGACTTAACTCTGAATCATGCCTCAACATAAACGCATACCTAAAACATGAGAAAGATATACAGTTTGCAAATACTGTGAATCTAAAGACTTACCCTGTGATAATAAAATACTCTGTGCATTTTGTAAACTTGCTAATAAAAACTGTAAAAGAAACTACTGCATATCAGATAAAACTAAAGCACTCCGAAAAGTATTTGACGCAAAAGTAAATTTACTCAATACAATTAAAGAGGCAAAAACAATCTTTAACACTCTGAATATACAACACACCTTTGACAAACTTTACAAAGTACTTGACAAAACACAAGATACTTCAGAAGACGAAAGTGAATGTTACCAAGACAACCACAATACAGAAGATACATAGCAGATCTATATGCTACGCAAGCCTGCATAAATTGCCAAATATTATACATCAAGTGTATAAAATTCAATTTAAGTGATAACTGTGAAGACTGCACATCGCAATCTAAATCATGTACATTTAAAAGACTGAAGAAAAGAGGACCTAAACCAGGATATAAATTAGATTCTGAGACATAGAAAACAATCAAAAGAAAATTGAAAAATTAATCCAAGAAGCGCAAGAAAAAGAAATACAACAAAGAACTAAACCAAGTAACAAATATCTATTTGAAGAACACCTTAACGAAATACAACAATCAGTTGAAACCAAACAGTATTATCTATTTGAAGAATATCTTTATTCACTAAAACAAAAGAAACAAGTCTTATAAAAAGACTTGATATATCCTATGATTATACCAAAATACCCACTCAATTAAACTAATACAACAAATAATTATTGAAACAATTACAGTACACGTAGAACAAAACGACCTTGAAAATGTAATTGATGAAAGAGATATTAGTCAAATAATCTTCTTAACCAGAAAAGGAATATCACTTTATTGCTTATACGAAATAGAAAACCACTCTACTATTAATATAACTCTATCTCATTGCAAAAGATATCAAGAACTATTCCAAATAATAACTGATCTTCAAGAATACCAAATACAACCAACAGACAATCTAACAGTCGAACAACAAGAAATACAATCACAAGAAATTATATTACGGTATAACCAGAATAAAGACACCTATATCCAAGAAAGGAAACAACTTAGAGAACTAAATGCACATACTACTTCAATATAAAAATATAATTGAAACACTCAAAGAAAAAATAATGATACCAGAAAAGTTGCAAACACAATTAGATAGTAACATAATTGAAGTACACAAACAAGGACTGGCATTTATATATTGGAAACTCAACATAAAAGAATATAATTGCCCAAACTTTGAACAACAAATATACAATTACCTTATTAATAAAAATACAGATATATCTGAACAAGTACAAATAGCATATTTACAAAACTTTCAAAAAATAGATCCTCAACTTGAAGAAGAATATTCATTCTTTAAAAACTTTGAAATACTAAAAACAGTCTTAAAAGCTGAACATAATATACTAAGACCGCAATATCACAAATATAAACAAGTTGAACTAATTGAACTACCAATTGAAGAAAATCAACAAGAAGTATTACAACAAATACTAGACAACCTACCAAGAACAAAATATACAAATATTACATCTCTACTAAAAGAATTAATAAACCAAGAATATAATAGTCGAAAAGAAAAAGTATTAGAAATAATCACTGAAATCAACAATATACTTTTATGAATTATCAAACAAAACAAATAATTTGCGTAATATCAAGAAACATAGCAAGCAAAATTCAACATAGATTTCCAAACCAAATAAGTTATACATATAACCTGCAAACAAGAAAAGTAGAAACACGCTTAAATATTCTAATCCAATCATCAACATTTCAATTATCCACTTTTGGAAATAATAATTCAGCAGATCCAACAATACTTGTAGAGCTAGTACAAGAAATACAATTCTTTATTAAACAACTGCAGAAAGTAACAAAAGAGTATATCCAACAAAACGTTTTAACAAAACTATATATCTGCGAAACATACCAAGACTATTTTAACCTTGAAGAAGAACTAAATACTTTAATACTGACTACACCTCTAATTGATGATCAACCTGCACTTTAGAATTTTAGGCATAAAAACTATTTGCACACAATTTAAAGCAGCATTATCAACTAGAAGAACTGTACATACGGAAGAAGATAAACAACTTTATCAAAATATAATAGAAAATAGTATTAGAACTTTAGCTACTCGATTGCAAGAAGAAGATATACCAACGGATATATCTGAAAGAATACAAAAGGCTACCACCTGCAAATGACTAATTACCAGACTTACAAAGAAATAATATTGATTATTGGCCACTAGACTTACCATCAGCAGTACTACAAATTGAACAACTAATAAACCAAGTCAACACTTGGCTAATATCAAATCTAATTATAAATTTATAAATGTTATCAATATTACAATTATTAGAAGCATACGAAAGAAGCTTAGAAAATCTTGTAGAATTATTATTAGACAAAACAACATATAACGATTACGGACAATTTAGATTTGAACATAAAATACCAGTAAGAAATAGAACACCTTACCCTACCGATTAATTTAATCCAAGAAAGAAACACTTTAGAATAGATATTCTACAACAAAGAAAATCCTACAATATCAAAAACGATATTCAAAGAACATTACAAAATCTAATTTTTATAATAAATCCAACTAATAATATCAGACTAGGAGTGACGATCAAAGGAATTGAAGCCCTAATATTCTTATCAATATATATCACAAGAAGCCAAACTACTTATAGCAAATTACCAAGAATAAAACAAGAACATATAATTGTAGAATTAACAAGCATATAAACCTACTTAGAAAACTTCCTATTAAACCTGAACTAATTAGAAAAAGAAGAAAAAATAACCTTTGGAATAACAAATATACTCTAAACCTTTATAATAACTATACAACTATTCTTACAAGAAGAAGAAATAGCTAGAAGCGAATATGAATCACACTCTGAAATAATAGCATATATTGAAGCAGCTAAATAACAAAACATATTAAACAAATCATACGCAACCGCTGGCAAATTACAATTCGCAGAAAGAACAAACAGACCAACTATACAAAATCCCAGATACTATAGAAATACAGACGAAGAAGATGTAGAAATACCCCAAGAACAAGAAGGATACGAATTTCAAGAAGTATATTACCATCACATAAAACAAGAAGACTATTATCAACACTACCGGAATAAAGTACATTTTATAGAAAAACCTACAAAAGAACAGAATACTCAATACGACTCTAATGACTTCTGAAAATTTAATTACTACAACACCTTTAGAACAAAAAGCGGAAGACTCATCACCTACATTCCTGCAAGAACTAATTGAAATAAATAATAAATCTATAATTATATACGGCAAAATACCAAGATCGTACAATCCAATTTATAACAAAAAAGTACTCAACAGAGTAATTAACCCGCCAGATATCAAAATATTACAGGAAATAAGAAAACGATATAACCAATTACAACAGATAATTAAAACCCTAGAATTAATAGAAATACCTTTACTAGAAAAAGAAGAACTTACACTCTAAAACGCACATGAAAACACTAAATACCTAAACATCCTAAAATTTCAAAAAGAATTATCAGAATTAGGAATAATAAAAGAAGGACCTGATCAATACCTATACAATAGGAGATATCCATCGGATAATAGTGACAAAATAATAGAAGCAGAAGTACGAAAGGATGCATTCTATTACAAAGCTAAACTAAATACATACCAACGGACCGGAGGCCTAACACCAACATATGATATAGACTGGCCGCCACATACTTATTAAATGAAAATTACTAAAAATCTAAAAAATAAATATTCAATTGAAAATTTGGAATATTACTCAGAATTATACTCTCTACGATCACCTGAAACAAAAGTATTACATAAAAATAACCTAATAGGAAATAGCTTAATATTTGAACTAAAATATTATATGACGAATATCATTGGATAAAAATCAAAGAAGAAATATTAAGAACAGATAAACCTGAAAGACAAAAATACAATTCAATATATTACACTAAAAAATCGAAACTACAACAACAAGTAAAAGAAGTCATAGATTATTATAAAACCCAAAGAAATTTATACGCTCAACAATTCAGAGTAAAACACAATAATTACCTAACAATAGATAATTTAGAAGAATCTATTGAAGTATTCAACCTTACAAAAAGAATTATAAAAATTAAAAATAAGCAAAAAGTAATATTTGATAAAATTTATACAAAACAAGAAAATAGAGAACGTGCTCATACACGGTACCTAGAAGAAATATTATTTGAAGAACTGAATAATATATTCAATGAACAAATACCTGAAATAACGAAAGGATATATAACTAAAATAGATACTATATACTACAATGTATTAATACAAGAAACACAATATCTATCCTGGAACCATGGATTAGAAGCACATAACCGCTGTGATATAAATTCAGAAGAAAATCATAGATTTTACACATTTCAATTACTAGATGGAATACCACCATCTCACGACCTTTGAAATGGAAAAACACCAAAATATAATCCTACCTGGAACTATTAAATTTGCACAAATAGCAATATTTGACTGGAATACACAAGAATTACCAGTAATATATTTATCACAACGAATAAATTCTGATAAAAAGTATTACTCCTGATACAACCTACCTGGAGGAAAACAAGATAACCCTGAAGAAACATTTGAAGAAATAATAATACGAGAAACTTTTGAAGAAACTGGAATATTACTTTACCAAGAAAAATTATTAGAAGTAGGCTATAACTACTATCTATTTGGAAATCCATAAGGATGGAACAACAAAGTAACTGCAGAAATAAAAACATACGTACACCCTTCATTTAATCAAACTGCAATGCGAATGGAACCAGAAACCCATTCCGACTGAAGCTACTTCACTAAAGCAGAAATAATCAATAACATAATACCTACACCCGAATTACAAATACAACTCAACACAGTGATGGTAAATGACCTGAAATAACCCAAATAACTCAAATGACAAATGACTAGTCATTTGGTCATTTCAAAATCCAAATGACCTAATAGATTATTTGAATTTTATTGGTGGAAATAATGATTGGCTACAACCCAATAATTTACTAGTAAAACCTCCTATAAGTGCACACACACTTTAAGTACATAATTATATTCTGGCCCAAATTATATATAATTTATATAATTGTACTTTTTCTAATTGTTTACTGTAATTCGGGAATGTTAGCATGAGCTAGTCGAGAGATGGGCCCTACCTATTTTGTATATTATTGTTACAATTCACGATGATATAATTTAAGATCTAATTAGGAAATACTATAGCCTTCCTTATTTATCTATTACTATCATAACGTACAAAATTTTGTAGTAATATTGGTTAATAATAAGTAATAATGCATATTAACAATCGTCTATCTCTAATTTAAAATCTTATTTTGTTGATCGATGTAAATAAACAATCAATTTTAAAAAAATCTTTAGCTCAATAATCTTATTCGAAGATCATAAAAAGCTCTTTTATATAATTAGCCATTTCTCTTATTCAGTGTGA
The DNA here is from genome assembly GCA_910592135.1 of Racocetra fulgida. Classification (NCBI taxonomy): domain Eukaryota; kingdom Fungi; phylum Glomeromycota; class Glomeromycetes; order Diversisporales; family Gigasporaceae; genus Racocetra; species Racocetra fulgida. Next base: position 8,612 of record CAJVPZ010001493.1, on the reverse strand, counting down.
CTATAATATTACATATTGTTTCTGTATCAGTACACAATAAAAATTTATTGTAAACTTTTAAAATACAGTATTTGAAAAAAATGAGAGCAAATAAACCGTCTTTGATTAAATAAGTTTCAAGACAATCTGCTAATTCTTCAAAAGAAATTCATAAGAGACTACAGGTCAAAAAATGATTCTATCGTTAAAAAATTATTTAATTAGTACATTTAACCTTCTAAATATGTCAAATTATAAAATTATAGATAAGAATATTATATAGCTTACTTAATAATAACTTCAAATTGTTGAATCAAGAAATGTCTTAATGTTTTATTTGTTTCGCTGCTATATTCATGTAGATCAATCACGATTCAGAATATTAGATAGTAATTTTTTTGAAACCTCATAATTTTTTTATAAAGCAAATGTGTAGTATAAATTTTAATTCATTCTTTAAATCTTAGTGATTACTAAAAAACAAAGGAAATAGGTGCATCTAATGAACTATCAAATAATTCTGACAAATTCCATTTGGCCGACGGATCATCTGCGAGGTGAATAATATGCCCACAAAACTCAAATTCAGGCGGTTCATTATCTACAATTTTACCATTTTCTAACTGATTTTCAAGGTCTAATATGTCAACCCAGCTCTCAATTATATTTGACCAATTCTCTTCGTCGTCATCGTCAGAAGTTTCAGAATCATCAATTATTTCTCCGCCAGTCATTTCAGTAGTCTCAACTGCTTTAGTTGCTTCACTTTGTTCAATTGACAGATTGTTAGATTCAATTGTTGAATTGTTAGAAGTTGGTGAGCTGACTTTATTGTTATTATTTACGAACGAATCTTCTAATTCTTGTGGTGCATCTTCATTATTGCAAGGTAGGATAGGGGCTGCGATGTGAATTCTTTTAAATTGTCATTCAGATTGTTCAATATTATTACGTTTTCCTTTGCTTAGTATGTCACTGCGTAGTTGGCTCATTGACAACACCTTTTCATGCTTAAAATGAATTTTAAGTTAGTTATGTGGATTTAAAATTTGGATAATATTTATACATACTGGCAAACGGTTTCGTCGTTTTGTATATAAAAAACCCATCATTGACCATAACTGTTCAACAGAAGCCGAATTAACACATATTCCAAATAATTGTAAAGCCAGATGAGTCAATTCTGGTGCAAAACTCTCTGCTGATTTCCAAAAATCTATCATATTTTCAAATTGATTATAGGTTTCTTTATTAAAAGGAAATGCTTCTCTCTGATATGATAAAAATTCACGCAAGATACGTGTTGGTGCTTTTCCAAACCATAAATGATAATAATAATTCAGCCATTGACCAAAATGTGAATAGAAGAGATCAGAGGCACAGGAAGAAAACTTTAAAAGCTGATATTTTGAATGCAAAACGAATAATAATAGAAGTAGAGGTTGTTCCCATTGGGACAATCAATGTTCTAAGTGATTTACCATATGATTTGAAAAATTATTATCTTTATGGTTTGCAAAGACCTTAACAAGCCACCAAAAAACAGTGTAAAACTTCATATAGCCTTGCAACGTCTTTTTGAAGTTTATTAAATATGCAGCACAAAGGGAATAGCAAATCTTAAAGATCGTAAAGCTGATTCCAAAAGTTGAAATTTTGTATGATAGTTGTAATGTCAGGTGGAAGTGCCTTGCTTATATTAGTATTTTCTAATACAAATCATTGTCGTGATTGTCCACTTCGCGATGTGCTAATTGCACCAATTCTTGTTGAAGAAAATTTTGTTGGAGTGTCTGATCATATAGAATAAATAAAAATAATTATATATTAGTATTGTTATACTCTTGACCTATGTTAACATTAACCTCATTAATATCAACCTAAATAATAAAATGAATTTCTATATATTAAAATTATATCAAGAGTCTTATCAATAATAAATACTTTAAGTGCAGCTTCAGTTTTTAATATGGAATGAAAGCAAAAATAAATGCTGTTCCAGCATGTCTCAGCCAGTGTAAGGAGAGAGATAAATTGTTTATAACATGATCTTTGCTCATCTTGTAGCAATCCGGTAAAATATGGTAATGAGTGAAAATAGCTTACAACATGTATAGCATTTTTTAATGCCTTTTTATATATGTTAGACTCTTTGAAAATATCTCCGATGACTAAGTTCATTTGATGTGTCATACAAGGTATGAAAACCTTATTAGGATATTCGATTCTTAGCTGTCGTCTATTAAAAAAATTAAAGTATATATAATTAAGCAAATTAATAAATTAGAGATGTTATCCTGCTTCGTGTAATATAAATAACTTGTTAAAAATAGATTGGATTAATTTTTTCTAACAAGTAATTTTGTTTGAAAAGACACTAGTAATGGGTTTAGTTAGTAGCAAAAAATTAAAAAATCATACTCGAAGTAAGTAATTGCTTTCAAGCAGTTTTAAGACGAACCAGTTGCATAATTGAGTTTCAAATAATACTATTTTAAATTACTAACTGCCATTAGTAAAGTATGTTCTTAAGAGCATTATTAATAAGTTTAATTAGTCACATATCAAAAAGTAATCATAGTAATAATAAGCAAATTTCATTAAGCAGATTTAGCATTTTCAAGCAGGATAACATCCCTATAATAAATGCTAAATACTACTAACCTCGCGGCAGCATATTCACCAGCCGAATCTGATACATAGCAGTTAATTTTTATACCCTCCATTTCTGTATTATCCATTCTATTTTTAATTAAAAGTTTTACATCTTCAGTTCTTGATTGTTGATTACTAATATTGCGTGCATTCCAGACTAAAGCTTCACCCTGAGAAGTTATCAAAACGACGCCAAAAAGGTGCTCCTGCTTTATATTTGTCCAGCCATCAAAGGCTGCAGTTACTCCAACCTTGTCTGCTCGTGCATGCTGTAAAATTTCTTTAATTAATATTGTTGAAGCTTTTGGAAGAATTCGATCACTTATCGCTCGTCGATTAGGCAACTTTAATGTTAGCATAATAAATTTAAAGACATCTTGGGTTTCTTGGTTTTCTATAAAAGTAAAAGGAAGACCATTTGATACGATCATACGTAATGAAAGATTTTCAAAGTGCTAATTATCCTTGTTGGATAGTTGGTGTGCAATGTAGTTGTTAAAGGGTACTTGCTGTTTTATTTTTAGTGGTGCAGATTTACTAGTTGACGAAATGGATTTATTTGTAGAAAGTAAATTGGATGTTGAAGTCTCAGAAATCATAGTAGAAAGTTCATCCTCTGAATCAGAATCATCCTTTCCTGCTACTATTAATGTAAGTTATTAAAGTATTGTAAAATGATATACAATGTTTAATATATTTACCTTTATTTTTTTTTTTGAGTCTTCAGGTACTGATTGAGAAAGAATCTCTATAATTTTATCTGCATTATACTGTTCATTAAAATTTGGACACCTTCGAAGATGGCTTCGACATAGTTTCGCTTTATTAGAAACAAACCATTCAGGTTTTGTTATAGCAACAGGTAAAGTATATGTTTGTATACTTGAAAGGCAAACCGCCTTTTTGTTTGCTCTTTTATTTTCAGGCGCAGCCAAATAAAAAAATTCCCAGAAATTATATTCCTTCTTACCCATCGTAATTTCGTGAGAAAAAAAAATTACAGAATTTGTGATACCATATTTATAAGATACCCCAGATGTTAATGAAGCACAAGTTCTTTTTCCATCCATGTAATTATCTCCTTGTTTAACTATCGCTATCAGACAACTCTTTTTATTTTATTTTTTTTATTTTGTCTTTTTTTATCTGTTTTTTATTTATTTATTTTTTCCTTTTTTTTTTTTTTTATATTACTAACTAGATTTGCTAATGTTCTATTGATTCTTTAACTATACAATTTTTATAAGGTTCAAAAAATGTCATTAATTTAATTTGAGCCAACACGCTGATTAAAATCGTAACCTCATGAAAAAGCCATAGCATATAACTTGATTCAAGTATCTTCATTAAGTCAGTGTGAAATTACCATCTGGAAATGTCAATTAATTTTGTAGAGTGAAATGTTTGATATTGAGTTTTCTATATAGCGATAGACATCGAATACTTTATATTTATATTACGTATTAATAAGCTTTTATGATAAGCTCTGAAGATAATAATAATCGAACAATTTGTTACATTGTTCTGATTTCTATTTGCATAGTACATGTATTCGGCATTATTGTAAGTTTATCGATATAGAAAATTGGCGAACATTATATGCACAATGACCTAATGACCAAATGACCTTCAAATGACCCCAGTCATTTGCAAATAACCATGGTCATTTGGTCATGAGTCATTTTCAAATGACCTAAAATTCAAATGACCAAGAATGACCAGTCATTTCAGGGTCATTTGAGGTTATTTGAGAAATTTGCAAATGACCAGGTCATTTACCATCACTGACTCAACAGCATATTTTATTTAATAGAAAACTACGACATGCTAATGCAACTAAAGCATGATAAAGAAAAAAAATTAGACTCCGAAGACGAATCTCAATTCAAAGAACTCAACCTACCAAAATTAATATACAAACAAGTAGACCTCTTAATACATAAACAATATGAAGCAATAACCCCAAAAGACATTTACCAACTAAAAATTTACAAAAAAGAACTTGTAAAGGAAGTATCCAAACTTAACAATATTAAACACCAAGTAGAACAAAAAACTAAAAATTACTCTAAAAGAAGATATACCATAATATTTGACAAATTACAACAACCTTCAATAGCTGCAACATTAGGATCCATACCTACACTCAAACGATTATTTGATACGCCTTCAGCGTACAACAGAATAAAATCCAAATATTCAGATTTAGAATTATACAAGATGAAGATCCTATTGACCAAACATTTGGCATAATTAAAGTACAACCTTTGACAAACTCAAAATATGTTTGCCAAGCAACAATAGAAGACTTAATTACAATGTACCCAAATTATGTACTAATGTAAATAATTTGTAAATCAAAATTACCAAAATTAACAAAAACCTGGTAATACAAATCCAACCACATCAAACTATGTTTGAGCCATTGCACAATTAATAAATGCAGTAGTTAATTTGTGTAAGTTAATTGTAAAATGGATTACCCAAAAAGGATTGATTATGTTGCCAATGTAGTCAGGTGTAAACAAATTGGAAAAACAGGTCCAGATATTACACAAAAAACGATTTGGATAGGGGTAAACTAGGAAGGAACTTTTTTAAGAATTTAGAGAGTAAAAAAGAGAGTTTTGATATTTTGAGTCCTAAAATAATCAATTTTAGGTCAAATTTGATGTACTATAGCTTGTTTTGAAGCCAGAGAGATGAGCTCTGCAAATTCAATTATGAGGTATCAGTATATTATTAAGCTCAGTTTGCCAAGAGGGGCAAAACTTCGGGAAGAAGACAGAGTTTTGTCTGCCTGTCCTTGTAAATTAAATATCTCAAGAATGATAAGAGATAAAGACTTGAAATTTTATAAATATATGTAAAACAATAGCTGAACAATTGTTATTAAGTGACAACAGGTTGTTAACTTAGTAAAATTTTGTATAAAATAAGAAAAAGTGAAAATTATTTTGGATAAAATTTTGTGTACAAGTAATAAGCAAAAAGAGTTTTTTTCTATTTTTTGGCAATTTTTTATGTTAAAAACTAATTGAATTTAATTAGAAATTTATAAAAATTAAAATTACATCTAAAAGTTTTAAAAATTAACAGAATTAAACTTTAAACATTTTTATATTATTAAAAAAAAATTGAGTCAATTTACTAAGATAGTTGTTGAGAAATTAATTTTAAAGTAATTTTACTATATTTGAAAATTATATGCGTTGTATAACTAGACATTTATTTAGTAAAAACATAGTAATTTTACAAGTTTTATTAAAAATTTAAAATAACTTTAAAATTAATTTCTTAACAATTATCTTATCAAATTGACTTAAATTTTTTTCAGTAATATAAAAATGCTTATATTTTAATATAATAATTTTTTTCTAATTTTAGATTAAATTCTATATTTTTATTAATTTTTAATCAAATTTAATTAATTTTTAATTTTAGTACCAAAATTTATTAAAATTTTAGCTCTCATCTAACTTTTGTTATAGTAATTAAAAAAGTATAAAAATTTAAAACTGATTTATATTTATTTAATACTATTTACTGTAAAAATTTTAAAGTTGTAGCTTTTCTATTTAAAAAGTTAGAGGGGTGGGATACTTATGATTCTTACTTTAACATTTATGATACTAATTGTATAGAATGAATAAAAGCAAAATTGTGCAAATTGAATAAAAAGAAAACAAAAAATAAAAATTATTGTGTATTAAAAATTTAATAATTAAAAAGAACAAAAGCTAAATTTAAGGGTGTGGCAACTTAGTGAAGTTGGTAAATTGTTGCACCTCCAAGTGGCAGGACAAAAGTTCGAATCCCACTGGTGATGAAATTCGAATTTTACAGAATGTTATGGCAGACTGTGTGTAATCTGATAGATCATTGGATCTGTAGCTTTGGTCATACTAGCTTATACTGGAAGAATGTGGAACTATAGTGTGATGCAAAAATTACATGAAACCTAAGTGAAGCATTTGTGTAAATTCATGGGCTGGGGCATATGAAATCCCGCTTGGCAAGTCCTGAGTAGAGAGGTAGCACAGATCTTTGACAGCGCTACATAAAGAATCATCACTAAAGATCTGAAAACTAGACAGACCTGAGATGTTTGGCAAGACATCATACCAACTAGGCTGTCAGTGTATTCTGAAGAAGGGATTTGCACTTCTGGGCTATCTAAATTGGAAGTTTGGAGACTGGTGAAATAGTAGATGGTCCGTAAAGTGAGTGCTGGGGTTTGGGTTACTCTACAAGGGCAGTAGTAAGTAATCATAGTGGCTTCAGCTCGCAAGTACTCATTCTCGGACTAAGCATAAATTACTGAAAGTTTAGGTTAGCCAGATTATAGATACAGAAAGCTCTAACAATGATGCCTTGAGGATAAATTAGTTTTAAGGCTATAGTACGCATTCAGAACTTTTGATTGACGAATGTAACGAAGTGTTCCGGTGATACAAGGGGCAGTATACATTACAGAGGGTTTAAATAAGTAATTCTCTAGTTGGATTATAGGTATGAAGCTAGTGTAGAACCTATAGTTTACAGTTATCTATATGCGAACTACTTAAATAGACGCTCAAAAGGTACACGTGTAGCTAGTTGTACTCTCTAATGTAATTGGGGTTCCATTGTGAGCTTTCCGCCCATTATACTTGAATAAAAACCCCTACACCAAAGAGGCTAGTAAAAAAAAAAGCTGAATTTAGATTGTATTAAGATAATTTTAAATAAGTTATTTTGTGTTGAACAAAGCTATAAAAACAATAAAGAATCAAAGAGTATAGTAGCAATGAATGATAAAGAAAATAATCAAGTGAATAGATAAAATAATAAACAAATTGATGTGTAAATAAGCAACAATAACCTGAAATCAAGTGCTAGTAAATAAAGATAACAAATAAATAAACAATAATATAAACTATAAGTAGATAATAATATAAAGAAAGTGACAAACAAATCAATTTAGTAATAACAAGTAATGATAAAGCAAACAGTAAATTAGATATAATTTAATCAGATTTTAGATAACAACTATGGATCTATGATAAATCAGGCAAATGATAATAATTTACAAAAATATGTGGCTTCTATGCAGAGTAATAATAATCTATTAGAAGAGTCTACATTGTTAAACAATCTTAATATTCTAATAAATCAACTTATATTAACCTATCTTATGAACAACTTATACTAATAATGATGAATATAATGACAATACAACAAAAAACTTAATATAAAAAAGCAAAACTTTGTAAATATATCAGTTTTTTAGAGATAGTTAAACCCTATAGAATAGTTAGAGGCTGTAGAAAGAGCATTTAAGGCTAATAATATTGTAGGAACCAGAAAACTCTTGGTTGTTGGCACTTATTTTTTGGAACTTGCAGCATTTTGATAAGAAGATCAAAGTGTTAAAAGACCAGATTTACAACATTAAAACAATAAATTCAACTCTAAACAAAGCTTTGCTATATATCAATTACTAACGAGGTGGATATATATCGATACTAATTACTTCTGCCGATTTTATCAATTGTGATTACAATCAATATATATCTAATTTGATTACAATTGATATATATTCAATACAATTATAATTGATATATATCCAATTTAATTACAATTGATATATATCTAATTTAATTGCAATCGATATATATCCAATTTGATAGCAATCAGCAGAGGTGATTAGTATCGATATATATCTACCTGAGTTAGTAATTGATAAAATTTGATTTCAATCATTATATATTCAATTCAATAATAATCAAAATATATTGATAGTGACCAATATATATTCACAATTAATATATATTCAATTTGATAGTAATCATTTAGAAACTTATTCTTTATTTAATTGAAAAAGCTGTCAAAATAAAATTTATTAAAAGCATCTTCACTCTCAACTATATAATGTCCGTAACATTTGGGACATCCAGTTACAACACCATATCACAAACTATACTAAACGTCTTAAC
>CAJVPZ010001492.1:0-14368 GCA_910592135.1 Racocetra fulgida | reverse complement strand
ATTGTGAAGAGAATTAGAATGTGATTTGATTTTGTATAATATAAAAGAGATGTTTTTAGTAAAGTTAATATTGTTGATAAGAAATAGGTGTCTCAGTTTTGGTTTTGAATAGGTTTAGTATAGTATGTTTGTCTAAAATTTTTGATTGCAGTATTGTTGACTAGATGGATATTGAAATGAGCATTATTAGAAGTTATAAGAAGAAGAGAAATAATAGCTTCAAGTTCTGATTGAGTTGTATCAGGATAGAAATAGTAGCAGCATTGAATTTAATAGATATATTGTTTTTACAAATTCAGCCAATACCAGATATGATATTTGATGATTGTAGATTTTGAATTGATGCATCAGTATAGAAATGAAGATATTGAGAGATAAGATTTTGAGTAAGTGTAAGAAGATTTATAAGTTGATATTGATAGGTGATTGATTGAATTATATTGTATATTAGTTGAATTTTTTGTGTAGGAATGTTAATTTGTAGAATTAGTTGAGAAGGAGTTGTGGCATTAGTAAAATTAAATATATCAATTAATGATAGAAATTCTTTATAGTCAATTTGAATATGGAGTAGATTATTTAGTTTGTTAGGTATATTATAAGGAAGTATAAAGGAGAAGAGAGTTTGAGAGGATGGAAAATTTGTTGATATTAGGTGAGAAAAGCCTAAACTAGTAGAAGTTAGTTTATATGTTAAAGTTTTGGTTATAGAGGTTAAATATGTAAGAAAAAGGGTGTTATAAGTAGTAACAATAGTCATATTAATGATGAAGAGTTGGTAGAGAGTAATAGTGAGAAGAGATTAGTTGTGTTAGAGAAGGAGTTTATTTGGAGTAAAGATAGATGTGACCATGTTGTTATAACTGTGTTGTTCTGTATTAAATAAAGGATATTAGTAAATATAAGGTTGTCATCTTGTAGATTACTGGTATGTAGATAAATATTGTTTTATAGTAAAATAAATCTGTTATTAGAAGTTGTAATTTGCTCAATGAATAAAATATGATTATTTCTTAAGCTATTAATTATAGAAATATGTGGGTCTGGTGAGAGTAAGTCATAGATTAGAAGAGTATTTAAGAGGAAGTTTGGGTATTGAGAATTTAAATAGAAGTTAAATAATGTAATATTATTTTGGGTTAATTTGTAAAGTTGAAAGATAAGTGTAAAGTTTTTGACTTTACACTTGTGAATAGTTAGTAGGTTTTAAGTCAAATCAGGAGACCAAATCTTGGTTAACTATGATTTAATATGAGTAATTCTAATATTTTTGAAAACTAAGTTGGAGTTAAATATTTGTTTAATATTGGCTGCACTAACTTTTTAGATTATATTATTAAATGTTGGTAGGTTGAAGGTTAGGAGATTGATAAGAACTATATTATTTGTATTTTTAATAAGAAAAAGCATTCATTTTTTGAATAGTAAAGAGACAAAATAGTTATATTCAAGGGAGGGTTGAAGTATTAAATTAAAGAGTGAAGAGATTTGTAATGAAGTAAGTTTTTTGTATTTGATTAAACAGATAAATTCACAATTTTCCAAAAAATCATATCTAATGTTGGCTTGGTTGAGCCTTTTTCATCTGAATAGATACCTAAGTATCTAATAACATCATTTAGTTTTCTGAGTAAGATAGTTTGGTTGTCAAAGTATAGAGAAGCTGGTGAAAGTTTATATAATTTAGGATGGAATGAAGTAAGTCAGATTTAGTAGATTTAATATCAATATTATTAATTTTGTAGAGTTTGGATATATCATTAAAAATATTTTGCATAGTTTCAGAATTTTTATAGAGCTATTTTATGTTATCCATATATGCTAATAGTGGGATTGAAATACTTGCAGAAGTAGTATTGGTAATAGTTAATATTTTAGGCGAAATTGGTTTGTTATTTCTGAAATATTTCAGATTTTGATAGTGGTCTGAAATTAAAATCTTAAATTCCAAAATTAGAACAAAATTCAATAAAATCTGATATTTCTGCTAGCCTGATTGGCTAATTTTCGATCAGCACATGATTATTAACTAATTAATCCCCATTAAATTTTTATTTGCATTAATGAATCTAATACTTATTTAACCAAAATATAAAGAATATTAAAATATTTCGGAAAGTTTAGTCCAATAATTTATAGTACAGATTATTTACATATTATTGACAGGATGATGCTGAAATTAGAACTTATTTGTTTAGAGTTGGGTTACGATTTAGGGTTAGAGTTCATAATAAAGAGTATAAGTATCGTTAGGTGGATTTAGTATATTTCAAATCAGACTGCGATTCTACAGTTCTTTTATTTATTAGATTTCAATATCATTTTCTACATTTATTAACACATTAACGCAGTTAAATAACACTTTCATATTTAAACAAAAAAATGTGATCAATAGTTCCGCAAATTTGAAAACATTTTATATAGTGCTGAGCTAACCTGAGCTAAGCAGAAAGTGCATAGCACTAACAAAATTCACAAACAGATTTTATAGTATGTTAGAAAAAAGAATTGTTTAATGTAGAAAGATGCAATTATTAACAATATATTCTCCTTTCAGTTTTTTTGCCCTAAACTATGGATAATTAGAGCAGGCTTCCGATGCTATATTTTATTTTTTAGACTTAGCGTTAGATCTACGATTCACAAATTTAGCATGGACTCACTTTTTTTTTTTATGTACATAATTTATATTGATGATAACACTGACATAACAATCATTCTATTATATTTTCCTTAGCCAATTTTGATAATTATCAAGAACCATTCTAACAGAATGTTATCTTTAATAGCAAATTAGTGTATATATGGATTGATCAGGATCAATGATTTTGCTGAAAAAGTTGTCCTGATTTAGGTTAGGCTCAAGTTGATATATAGTTAATGTTTGCTAGAGGTAAATTCTGCAATTCTACAAGACTCAATTAATCCAAATAGCCATTGAATTTTTTTCAGGAAGGAATGTAGGTCTTATCAGTTAATCATTAAGACATACTAATTTTCAAATTCTAAAATAGACAACAGATTAATAAATAGACTAGTGGCCCATAAATCCAAGCATGCCCATAACAAATATTATTGGTCAGATTTGATTCACATGTTTAATGCAGCTTCGGACAGTTATGAATATTTCAGATTGAGTTCAGATTTTGGGCAATTAGGGATTTCATCAGAGATTTCAGAAATTTAATTGTTGGCCAAAACTAATATTGCCCATATTTCAGATTCAGATTGGGCTAAATATTTAGATTTCACCTGAAACATTAGTAATAGTATTGAGAGGAGATTGTGATATAATTTTAAGCATTTGATTTTGATATTTTTGATGAATAAAAGTAAGTATAGGGTCATAATAAATTTTTCTCTATGTTTAATACTAGGCTAGATATTAACTGAGAGGTAAGACTATAAGCTATAATAATTCTTGCTTGTCTTGCAATATGAAGTTCAGTGATTAAGTTTATTTCTGAAGAAGAAATGCCTATTCTTTTACAAGTATTTTTAAGTCTGAAATATTAACTTTATCAAGGCTTTAGATATACCGTGAAAGTAAATTCAAGCTTTTTTGTTATATAATATGTAATGTTTAATAGTATTATGAATAATTTGTATAAAAATATGCATAAATAAGTTTTTTAATACAGCAAAGTTTAGATCAAATAAAAGATAATTATCAGAGATAATTTGATCAAGTCATTTAGTAAAGATTTTATTAAAGATTTTTTTGAAGGGTTTTAGAATAGAAATTAGATAAACTTGGTTAATAGTAAAGTTTCAGTTTGATTTTTTTTGAATAAGAAAGATATTGGAGGATTTTCAAGCTGTAGAAACTTTCTGGAGTTGAAAGCATTGTTAAAGAATTGTCTGAAAGTTTTGTGCTTTGGGGCTAGCAAATTTGATGTGTTTATAATAAATTTCTGATATACCAGCTGCTTTTTGATTTGGTAAGTTTATTAAGATATCTTGCCATTCCTGATTTGAAATGTCATTAAAGAGGTTTTGATAGAGTTTTTCATATTCAGAATGTGGTTAATATAATTGATAAAATTCTGAGGATGGTAAAATTAGTTGAAGCAGTTTTTCTTTGAAATATTCTGAAAAATGAAAGTAGATTGTGATAAGTATTTTATTATGTTCTGTAAGAAAAGAGTTGTCAAGAAGTAGTCTATCAATATATATTTTATTAAATCTTTCAAGGATTTTTTTATAAAATATTTTGTGTTTCTAAAAAGGATTGGTTGCAATCTTCGATTTTTTGTTGAATTTCTTGGTAAGTAGCTTGTTGTTGTTGGTAGTTAAGGGTTATTTTAATTTGTTAAAATTCTTTTTTAATTTGAGATAAGGTAGGTGTAGATGTTTTGTGATGACAATTAGGATATTGAGTTTTATATTTTTCCCAAAGTGCAGAAAATTTTATGAAGGAAATATGATTTTTGAGATATTGAATTTCTTTGAATTGGTAAAAAAGTGGTGTTTGCTTATTTGAAGTTGTCTCTTTAATTTCTTTAATAGTTTTAATTTTAAGAAGGGAACATGTTTAATAGCAGCCTTAATAAGAGTTTTTGTAACTTATTCCAAAAGTTATTAAGTTGGTTTTAATTAGAAACTTGGTCTATTTGTGGATTTAATTTTTGTAGATTAGTTGTAGTTTGGTTAGAGTAGTTCTCTAAATTTCTTTGAAGCAGTTTTTTTATAAAAAGTTTCTTCTTTTATGTTGTTTATATAGTTTAGATTTATTGACTATAATTGATAGTTCTAGTGTTATAATATTATGATCTGAGTTAAAGTTGTTAATTAATAAAATATCTATATTTGTAATACTTAAATTAGTCCAAATCTGAACTATTTTACTTATGATATTTAAGCGTTGAAAAGTAAAGTTATAGGTATTGGGAAAGAAAAATCAGTAAATAACTTAAATTGATAGCTAATAAAATATTTGATAAGTTGAAGTTCTGGAATTGATGTTTTTTTGAAGGTTCTTAGTCAATATATAAATTAGAAACACTATTCAAGTCACCATGATAATAATTTTATATTTAACATTTTGGCAGAGTATTATAATTTGTTTTTGAATTTCTTTTCAAAGCTGTTTTTTTCAAAGGTAGAAATATAAATTTTAAGTAATCTTATAGATATATTTTTAAAGTGAAAGTTAAGACCAATTATATGACCATTATAATTATGTGTATATGCTATATATTTAGAAATTTTGTTGTGTACAAAGAGACCAACACCAGCTTGAAGTTGATTAGAGTATGAGTTCTAGAAACTAGTATATGTTCTGAGTTTATTGTTTAAGAATTTCTTTTCTCTAGTTGATAAGTGTGTTTCTAAAAGACCAAGGATATTATATGTATTTTATTTTAGAATTTTCTCAATAAGTAATTTTTTTGTAGATTGTAAAAGACTATTTGTATTAAGTGAAGCTACTTTAATAGAAATTGAGATATATTCAGGTTCATGAATATGAGATAAGTTAATTGATTAATATGAAGTAATGTATAAATTAGCTGAGAATAGATTCAAAATAGTTGGTATAGCAGTTTGTTGTTCTGTAGTGAGAGATTCAGATATTTATGGTGGAGTATCTAAAAAGAGGTCTTTTAATGTATTGAATATAATATAGTTATTAGATTTAAGAGTGATATTGCGATATTGCTTTAAAGCTTTTCTTGGTGAAACAAATGATCTGGTAGTAATTTAGATTTGAAAGGTAGATATATATATGCTTCAGAGTAGTCTTTTTTAATAGAGAAAGTAAGATATAATATGTAAGTTTTCTAGGTTGTATCCAAAAAGGCTAAGATGATTAAGAAATGAGATAATAGTTTGTGGTTCAGGTAATAATATCTGAGAAATCTATTATAGCATAGGTGTAATGAATATGGAAAAGGTCTTGAATCTGGGTTCGTAGTTTGTTCAGAATTATAAATGCCAAGATAGACATCTTGTTGAAAGTAATAATCTGAGTTGTAAGTCCAATCATCCTTAACTATATTAGAAATAGCTTCTGATTTAAAGAAGCAGATATTTGAAATAGTAAAGAAGAGAATAAAAAGAAAGTATTTATAGCTTTCAACTGGTATTGTAAAATAACTATGTTGTCCAAATCTGAATTCAGACTGAGAATAGATATATGCTATGCTGTAGTCTTCTTTAATTAATATATAAAATGTACTGTTATATATATTATTAAGGTTGTAGTAGAAGAATTCAAAGTGTTTAATAAAAAAATTGATAGTTTAAAGATATGGAAGTGTAGGAAGATTAAGAGATAATAAAATCTTGTTATAACATGTATTAGGGTTATATGTAATTATGTGTAGTTCATTAGTATGAAAGGTATTTGTATAGTTAGTATATTGAGTTGGCTCATCATAGAGGTCTAAAGATGTTGTAAATAATTTGCCAATATTGAAAGTGTCTTTTACAAAGTTATTCACTATTTCAAGTTCAGTTCTTACAACTGTGCAAGATTCTATAGTATGCCTTGTACATTGAGTTTAACTGTCATATAAATAGTTCTTTATATAAATAGGCTTGCCTGCCCACTCACTTATATTATTTTCCTTATTAACTACTGTAAGTATATCATTTAGTAAAGTGGCAGCAGCATCAATGATTATAGAAGACAGATTTATTGAAAAAGAGTCTCTTTAAGAAAAAGAAACTCATTTATGAGATTAGAAATTTGAAAGGTGATGTTGAATTTTTTCTGAAGACACTTATCTGTTTTAGGATAAATGATTTTTTGATAGTATTTGACTATTTGAGAATATATAAGACGTTGATTATAAGTATCAAGTCATGTTATAACTCTTGCAAAAGTGTCAGTATTAATAGGTTGTTTAATTAAAAGTTCTATGGTTGTATAATTAACTAAATATACAATGTTAAGGTTTATCATTGCATTTTTTTTGATATGCTTCTAGATATAGATAAAAAACAAACCATGCTTGTCTTTGTTAGTTTCTACAGAGTAAGATTTGCAAAAGAATTTTCAGTAGCAGATGCAAGTCATCTAAAGTTTTGGTTGATATAGGCTTCAAAAGGTAGCTTCATGTTCTCTTTCCTTAAGAAAGACTGAATCATCTATTTGAAGTTCTTTAGTTAGCTATTCAGTATAAGATTCATTAAAATATTGTTTGTATAGTTTGTTGAAATTATGTTGAATACGAGTTTGGAATAAAGTTGTGTTTTCTGTTTCAGATTTATTTGTAGAAAATTTGCCTTTATTCTTGAGTTCAATTTTATCTAGATATTGGTATTGGGCATTTAAGCAAATAAGGATATGATAATTAGTATGTTTAATGCATTTATTATGATATTTTTAAAAGGTAAAAGGTTCTATAAACAGGATATCTGTTAGAATTTGTTCTTTAAGGTGTAAGATAAAAGACTGTTTAAAGTAGTATTTAAGATAATTAGATACTTTTAGTTCATTAAGAGTGTCATTGAATTGGTGATTATATTTTGAGAAGATAGATTTAAATTATTCATTAAAGTGGTCTAATAAGTTTTTAAGGGATGGTATATTAAATTTTGTAAAAAAGAGAGTCTTGGAAATATTAAAATTAAGTTGAATATTGAATCTGCTGTCTATGTATATTTTGAGATATTTGTCATCTTTGTCAAAATTAATAATCTGTGAAGTAATTTTAAACTGTTTAGAATATAATTTCATATCTTTTGCAAATTTGGTATAGTTAATTATCTGATAGTTATTAGAAAGATATAAATATAAACATGCAAAATTAATACAGAATTGTAGATGATTTTGTGATTTGTATGGGGGAATTGTAGCTGATGAGCCAAAATTTCTAAGAAGTTAAGCTTGGTAAAGAGAACAGTTGTAAAAACTAAAATAAGTTTTTTGAGTATTTACTCTAGAACTGAAAATAGAATAGTAAAAGTTTTAAATTGTGTTGTTGTATAAAATTGTGGTCTTTCTCCTGCCATTTTACGAATAATTTAATAAAAACTTGTTTTAAGAGGTTTACAGTTTATTTTTTCTATTTCTGGTATAACTGAAAAGTTATTTAACCAGTCAAAGATTAGTTTCTTTTGGTTAGTAGTTGAATTAGAGTTCTGTTGATTTAGGTTAGTTTGTTGAGCTGCATTGTTAGTTGTATTAGTTTGTTTGGTCTTGTCATTTGAATTAGTATTCTGTTGGATTGGGTTATCTTGTTGAGTTGTATTGTCAGTTGTTTTAGTCAAGTTAGTTGATATTTGTTGTATATTTTTTGTTAGTAATTGTTGTTGAGAAACAGTATTGTCTATTTGTAATGGTGGTTGCTTAGATGTAGTATTATCTAATTGTTGTAATTGTTGGAGAACAATATTAAATTTCTGCTTTTGTGTAGTAGTGTTTTGATTTTGTTGTAGTTAAGAAGTATTATTATTAATAATGTTGAAATTGGTAAATTGTAATTGTTGCACTTTATAGTGTCTGGTAGTAGTTATAAGTTTGCTAGTTGGTTATAATAATAATGCAGGTTGTTGTATTTGAGATGATTATTGGTGTAATGTTGTAAATAGTGTTCGAAAAAGTCAGCACAGATCGAATTTAAATTTGTGCAGATCCAAACTGTCAGATTAGGTTTGGCCCCTAAAATGTTGAATTGGGCCTGGATTGAGCAGAATTGGGCCTAATTTTAGGTTATATCTTTATATAATAACTCTATGTAATAAATTTGAATTTGTCATATGATAAATTCGAATGTATCACATCTTGTACTACAATATAAGTGATAAATTCAAATTGTCACATGAAAAATTTGAATTTATCACTTATATTGTGACAAATATATATGACAAACTGTTGCATTGGCACGAATTACTCCCAAATTCAATTTGAATTACAGATTTGGATCAGATTTAGATCAATCCTGGATTAACTAAGATTTTTAATCCATTTTCAAACACTAGTTGTAAACTATCAGGCTAGTTGCTGCTGTTGAGTTGTTAAAGGATTGTTGTTATTAAAGGATTTATCATCTATTCCATCACTAAGGTTTCTTTTAAAGGAGTTAAAGGGCTGAGTTTTGAAGCTAGAGGGTTGAATACATGAAAGTTATAAAGTAATTGTTTAAGTTTTGAGAGAAATTATGTATTTTTGGTGGTTCCACAATGTGAATCAGAGATGTTTTCTACACAAGACTTGTGGCATAGTTTGTTATCATATAGCATAGCATCATTTGCTAATTGATATCAGTTATTAGTAACTTTGCAGTTAATAAATTGATTGCAGAGTAGACAAATATGTTGGTGTAGTATAAAAGATGGGGAGGAGGTTAAATAGGAAGGAATCAATGCAGTAGTATCAGCAATTTTAAGAGCAAGGAGAAACTATAATGCCCTCTTTTGATGAATATATTATGACCCTCTCATCAGTAAAATTGCAACTCAATTCACAGGCTATACACTTGCAGCCTCATGGCATACTAGCTTATATCTTTTATGATATAAAGAAATTCAAACATCTGTCTCAGTACTTGCCTATATGGATGACACACTTTGGATCACACAATCCAAAAAAGAACTTAAATCAATTACTCATACTGCAATGTCATTTTATCAAATAACAAATATTCAAATTAATCCTACCAAATCTATATTCATCTGTACCAACCTACAAACTCTATCTTATTTTGCAACTCTTCACTTAACTCAATACCTCACACCTAGCCATTCAAGTTTCTAGACTGTTAGTTTATACTTAATAACAAACAGTCTCAACAAACCCAACTTATAAAAGAAGAACCAGTTCAAATAATTAATATAGCCAGTACTAAAAAGATTATTGACAAGCAAATTGCATATATTATTAATATAGTTATCATTCCTACCTTAGAATACAGACTATATAATATTGTTCTTTCATACTCTACATGCAACCAAATCTTTTTCAAATATCTTATAATTGCCAAACACAAATCTCATCTAGCTTAATCTATTCCTAATAGTACTATACTTAACCCTTTCTTATACAATATTAAAAATATCTGAAATATCCAACTTCAGCTTCATATTACTAATTTTTTATAATGAATCAGCAATCTACATTTATTAGACACCTCTATATATATTCGAATTTAACAACTCCAAAATAATCTGTGGTCAACCACTAATATTCTTCAACATCTACAGCCAATTATAGATAGACCAAACAAACATACTCTCAATTTTCATATTATCTAACTCCTTACCCATTTAGATAAGTTAATTATAGCACATTCTAATTTTTCATAGCCACATACTATTTAATATAATTTACAACCCTTAAAACCAATTCTTTAACAACACCCTAAATATATTTTTATAAAAAACAACTTAGATGTCTTAACTTACTCTATCTTGAGCAACTTTGCTCAGCAGATAACTCTGCTCTTCTAGAATAGAAACATCTCTAACCCAGACTGCTCCACTTGTCTAAAAGCAAAAAACTAAATTGGTATACCTATTTGGAAAATAAAGTAATATCTCACAATTACTATTGCATCTTGTTATCTCAATACCAACAACTAGGAGTTAACACTTTTGTATACAATATATACATCTCCAAAAAGTCTCAACCTTGGCTACTTAGCTACAATAATGATATTATTGTTGATAAAATTTACAAATACTTATCTAATAACTTATTTTTTGTTACTTACTAGAAAACTAATATCAACACTAGTTGTTACTAACTATACTCTCTTCAACTTGTTTAATGCCACCTATGTCTAGGGTGCTATCACAATTCTAATAGAATTAGTAACCATTGTACAATTAATATTTCAGCCATCATTTCTACTCAGTTCTTTGGAAAAGTCTCTTCTAATAATTTTAACTTCTATGTTAATTATATAGATCTTATCTATTCAACAGCAGTCAAACCTTCTACTCAAATCCCAATACCATCTTCAATTCTGATTAACCAATCTATTGCTGCTCAAATCTTTGTGCCAGGAGAATCAACATCCAAGCTTGAGCAATTTTCAGCTATCAATTCTACACAATCTCAATTTAATTTCTATACTAATAGATCTGTAATTGATATTAGTACACAAGACTGTACAATGGGTTTAGGTTGGGTCAATTAGACACCAACAATCACATTATACACAAATTTACAGCAAAAATTCTTTTCTAATATCTGTTTATAAAGCAGAACTTTTTTCTATTCTATCTGAAATTTCTATTACCCCTCACAATTTTACTATAAATATCTTTACTGATTTACTATCTATTATTTCTAAATACTCTAAATTTATTAACTCCTATAGCCCAAACAAACTTTTAAATTTAGCTTTTGGCCACTATGGTATACATTACTTAATATTTCTAAGTCATACAATCTACAAATTAATTTTCACAAAGTTCAAGCTCATACTAACAATTATTATAATAATTTAGCTAATACACTTGCAAAGCAACATATTTTTGCACCTTCCCTATACTTTATATATATCAACATTCACAACTCTTTTCATATTATACAATAGGAGCAATACCTAGTTGAATCCCCTACAAGACATTTTATAAAAAATATCTGTAAATTACAAATTCTAGCACTATGGTCATCATAAAACCACAATACAGAATGGTCACTTTTTATTCAACAAATTGACTGGAATTCTACTTGGTTATACTTTAACCATAACCAAAAACCTACTCACAACTATATTAACTTAAACTTAATCAACTTAAGTCCTTTAAAATTAAAATGCTACTTAATGAACTACCTACTTCCATCTTTTATTATACTAAACACCCTATGATTTTTAATAATCCTAACTATTTTCTTTGCAATAGTTTAGATTCTGTTTCACATTGAAAAGTTTGCTCTAATGCCACTATACTATGCAATATTATTTCTAATTCTAATTCTAAAATTCTTTAAAACTTAGCATTAGATTTATCTAGTAATCAAAAGGTGAGCTTATCCATAAAATTCAAAATCATGCAGCTTTTAATAATACATTACTAAAACTAAATAAACTATCTTTGAACATTTCACTTAAAGGTCTTATTCTAATATCTTTGATTCAAACTATTCAAAAATACGAATTCAATACAAACTGGTCTCTCAAACTATTATTAAAATCCTAATTCAAATCAATGAACTTACCTTCGAACAAATAAAAAACCATATTGCATTAATTTCTTAAATTGGAAAAAACAACATAATATCACTCTACCTTATAACTAACCTTAGCTACAACAATAAAGTAATTAGATCTCAAGAAATCTAGAAAACTATACACCTATTCATGCTGATGTGGCTGATCAACTACATACTAATAATTCCTGTTCACCACTTAGACAGACTATTTACAATATATTATAGATCAAATATAGTATATTCTCAAATTATATTTTAACTATCACAATCTAGATGAGTCTTTGACCACTCTAGTAGGTTTAGATTACAGATAAAGTAGTCTGGGCTTTTATTCTTGCATGTTGTTTTTACTTTTTATATTCTATATATTTAAAGGTTAATAACTTACTGTAGTTATTATATTAAAACTATTAATAAAGATATGAGCAAGGCCTCACTTTAATAACAAAAAAAAAATTAACTTAAATCACACAAAAATTACTAATTATAGTTGGTCAAATTTGTTGTTTTTATACTTTTAATTGTTTAATTATATAATTTTATATAAATACTACTAAAAATAATCTGCAGACACTTTATCCTTAATCTATATCTAATTATAAGTATTTATTTAGTTAATATATAATAATTTATTATATAATTATATATTATATATAAATAGTAATATCTAAATAATTAACAAAAATAAAAATATATACTTTATATTTTAATTTAAAATTACTTATTAAGAAACTAAAATATTTTATACTCTTGGTATATTTATAAAAAATATTATATATTATAATTACTCTAAATCTCAAAAAAAATAAAAAGTAAAAATTTTTATAATCTAAAAATATGATACAAAGATTAATAATTTATTATTGTATATTTATTTAGATTATAACTTAACATTTAAATTAGCTAATAATTGTTATATCTTTAAAACAGATTTGGAGGTATATAGATACAAAATAGCAAATATAGTATAATACTTTATTTTATCAAAAGCTATTCCTATCTCTAATAAAATAAAATGCAAATTATTTGTACTAAGATCAAGTACTATATAAAGTAAAACTAAAAGATCACAGCAGATAATTAGCTAATATATAGTAAATATGTTTTCAAACTTTTTAATATCATTTAGTAAATATTCTTGTATAGAGTTTAGAATTTTAAATTTTTAGTAAAATTAGTAATATATATATTTTGAATTTTTTTCTTTAAGTTACAAAAAATATATAAAATAGAAATTTAATATTTATTTGTATATGGCAAGAGTTACCATATTGGCGAATTTTCAGAATTTATATAAATTAAAGTCCATATATTTTAATAATGTGATTGTAAAAGTGATCCCAAAATTTTAGCTATTATGCAGTCTGCAATTGTTAAATCCAGGGACCCTAATTAAGATCCATTCTACAAATCTGCTAATATGCATTAAAAACTATTGTTTTGATATATAGTTATTATAAATTTTTAAAATTTGTTTAAAATAAATTGATAATCAAAAATTATAGTATAAGTAAAACAAAGTGTACTCAAGTATTCTTTTATAATTTATAATTAAATAGTTTGCTAATTTATTAATAACAATATAATTTTAAATTTATTTTGAATATATTTTTAATACTTATTATAAAATAAATTCTATATATTTGGCAAAATAACTTAAATAAAGAATGAATTTTTCAATTTAGAATAAAATTTTTTAATAATTTATTTTCTAAATTAAATATTGTATAAGAAATCTATTCTATATCAAATTATTTTTGAAGCTTTTATATTATATATAATCTTATTTACTTTTGCAAACATTCTATTTATAAACTTATAATTATTTATATTCTTATTTTAAGATACTAATTAGACAAATTAGTAATTATTTATAACTTTATTATATAGTTTAAAAGTTTTCTTTTAATATAATCTTTAATAATAATCTAGTTATTATCAAAATCTTGCAATAATTATAAAATAAATATAGGCATTTTTTAATAGTAAATATTCTTGCTATGTTAATATCTTTAGCAAATATATAGTTTATAACTATAAACTTTTCTTTTTTTTTTTTTTTTTTTTTTTTGTAAATGCCATAGTTGAAACTTTATTTAAAAAAAGTAGAAAAAGATCTACATTTAAAGATTTCAAACTACACTTATGCTACTAATGAGGCACCCAATGCGACATTATACCCTCTAATTTTCTATATAATGCTATTGTTAATTATTCTAAATAATTATATAGCTAGACTAGGTTAGAGGAAACCTAAGG
>CAJVPZ010001491.1:0-14369 GCA_910592135.1 Racocetra fulgida | reverse complement strand
TATAATAATAAAATTTGTTTAAATATTTAGATAGATTTATTTTACACAGCTGAGTTTATTTAATTATAAGTTCAAAACCTGAAATCTAATTTTCTTTTAATATTATTTAAATACAAACAAAAAGCTATCACTTTGCTTATTGTTTTTGTATATTTTTTTATATAAGCTACATACTATATACAAAATATTTTGATTCATTAATATAGTTTATTCTTTTCAAAATTTTAAAAGATTTGGTTTTTGATTACTTCAGGAGTTTTACCAGAGTTTTGCCATTTCGTCAAAGTTTTGCTGTTTTATCAGAGTTTTGCTAATTTTATCCTTCACCAGGTTTAGTTTTGTCTTTTACTATTTGCTAAAAATAGTTAGTAATATGCGCTTAACCTTATCTGCAAAGATATATTATTAAGGTGACAATACAATCAAATTTTTCACAGCTTGATTATAGTGGTGTTAATTCTGTAATATTAGATTGTATAATGATTTGAACACAGCCACCTGGTTGCAGACATTTGTGTTTTAATCATATAGATAGATAGATTATAGGAAAAAAAATAAGAATAAGTATGATCAAGCCTTATACAGATAACTGTATAAAATATATTTGATTGGCTAGTTATTGCAGACAGACGTTTGTGTTTTAACTATATAGATATTAAATAAAAAAACTAATAATAAACATATTAAAAAAATTATTTCTTAAAGTTGCATACAGATAGTAGAAGAAAAGAGATAAGAGAAAGTTTTATTTAAATAATAATAAAAATTTACAATTTAGCTAATAGATTATATAATACTTTAATTATCTAATTAGACTTAACAATCAACGAGTTCGTATTTCACTAAAATTAAAGAGTTATTATTACCTTAGTATCAATTAATAAATAGTAATATAATAAATTATAAAAAATAAAAAAAAACTAATAATAAAAATATTAATAAAAAAAATTATATCTTTAAGCTATATATAGGTGAAAAGAGTGATAAAAGAAAAGAAATAAAGGAAAATTTTTATTTAAATAATGAAAAATTCTTTATTACTGGGTATCAATTGGTTAAAATGATATCAAACATAATGTTATACTATGTAATTTTAGACATAACATCTTGCAGTTACTTCAAAGAGCACTTAAAAGTGACCAGCCATACTGAGCAGACAGATATGTCCCTTTAAACACATCTCAATGAATTTTAAATAGAAATTACATTTATCTCAAAGGCACTATCAGACTACCGCCCTACAATAGGATACTACCAAACTAATAGCATCTTTTTGTAAGAAAGTAAAAAAAAGAAAAAAGCACTAATACTAATACTAATATTAAAAAGGAAAGTGAAATAATGAAAACTAATACTAAAAAACAAATACAGAAATGAAAGAGGGTAAAAAAAAAAGGAATCTAATACAGAGTTGGCAAATGATTTTTAAATGACATAAATGACATTGTAACATTGTCATTTGTCACTTTGTCATTTAGAAAGCAAATGACAGATGACAAAAATGGTTTATATTTAGAAATGTTAAGATCCTAAGATTGCTAAGATTTGTGTTACTTCAGATACTTTAGGATTAGTTGGTCCTAAAACACCCAAAGTTTTAACAATTTTGAGACTTGTGATTGGTTAAAATTTGTTATATTTAAATGACAAAAATATCAAATGACCTTTGTTATTTGTTACTAATTTGTTATTTGTCACTAAAATTTTAAATGACATTGTTATTTGCCAACCCTGATCTGATAGGTCACAATTATAAGCCTGTGTTGAGCTTTAAAAAATTACATATTAGACCTGTGGATCGATAGCACAGTGGTTAGTGCTCCCGGGTCACAATCACAAGGTCACGAGTTTGAGTTCACTAGGTGACAAACGGCTATACCAGGCTAAGATTTTTGGATGATTTTCTATTAAAAAATAAAGAACAAGACTCGTACAAGTTGCAGTCTGCCAGCATAGCCACAGTGGCCAGATAAAGCATAATCTGTCAACTAACGACGCTAAAATTAAGAAAAACCCAGCTTAAGGATATATAAAAGGATGATTTGGCTTGTGGGTTATATGAAGTTAGGGAACTGCAGATCTAGAAAATATAGATCTTACACTGCAGCACCAGGAACCCAGGAAATCATATAACGTACTTTTATTTTTTCAAAATGCGAATTGGCGTACTTTATTTAGTAGAAATTATAATTACAAGTAGTAGATTTATCTATTTACAATTATACATTAATATTTTAAATAGATAACTATTTTTTTCTTATATTTGTTCTCTTGTGTTTTGTTTAAGACTTTGAGACTTTTCTGAATTCTAGATGTGATATATCCAATTATATTTTTTGAGATAAAGTTATTATTCCATCTGGCTTGTATGTACTATAACTAAATTTCATATATAATCATAATATGCAACTATATTGCAGTTGTTTTTTTCTTTGGGTTTTGAATATTTGAGGCTGTAAAAACCTCTTCTAATGTTAGAGAGGAATTTCCTCTTCCAGATTTTTAAGAAAACTATATCCTTTATTCTAAATTGTTTGATTGATTTCACAGTCTATTGCAAAATGTTTGTTTGTCTTATGTATAGGCAGTTAGGGCAGCTTCTATCTATATCTCTACTTATATGCATAAGTCGGTATCTTAGTGGAAGTGCTTGATTCATAATCTCCAAAAGATGTTTTTCTTTTTATTCAAGATCCTTTACTTATCACCTATTGAAAATGTTTGGATAGTTCATCCTGGATGCTTGTAGGTACTTGTACGGCTATTAGTTGAACTGAAGATTGTTTTAAGTAGTCTGTTGCTTTTTTAACTGTGAAATTATTGCCCATTTGTTCATGAATCTCTAGTTAAGAAATGTTCTATAGCCATTCATTTGTAGCCGTTATGGATCCCTTAAGTCTTTTCCAAGCTACTAGGTATGATTTCCAATTATTGGGCCATCCTTTAAGCTTGATTGGGATTTTGTTAAGGCTGTTATTACAGAAATGTTTCTTTTACTTTGGAGTCTTTAAGAGATTATACCTCTCTCAATCTTGGCCCATATATTATCTGTAGTCAAAAGTTTAACCCAGACAGAAACTAGTCTAGAATCAAGTATATCTTTGAGAACCAGAGCATCCAGTCCCCCCCTATTGTAATCTAGTTGATATGTTAAAAATCTGGGTAGTAACTTAGATTTGTCTTTTATCTATTGTGAAATGAGATTGGTAATTTTGTTAAGTTGCTTTCTTTTAGGTGGAAGATGATAAGCCAGATACCAGATCTTTGATATAAATAAGGTCTTTGCTAGCAGAATTTTCCCCTTAAAGAAGAGATTTCTAGCTGCAATCTTCTTGATTCTATTCTTGATATTTTGAGTAAGATCTTCCCACAGATGCTTTTTAGCTATTCCTTTGTTATTTACTTTATATCCAAGAATCCTGAGAGATGTCTCATTGTTGGCCACTTTGAAAAGATTTTGGTTTAATAAATTAATTGATTGAGCAGTGTCTGTTATAAGCACTAAGATAGATTTTTCTCTATTAATTTTAGAGTTTGTGGCTATTTCATATTTTTGCAGCAGTAATAAAAGAGTTTCCTAATCTGTAGAAGAACCAATTCCTATAGTTAGATTATCAGCATATGCCACAACTTTGAAATGTTGCTGCATAACTTGAATCTCACTGATTTTTTTCTGAATTTTAAGAATTAGTGGATTAAGGGCTAGTATATATAATAGTGAAGACAAGGGATCACCCTGTCGAACTCCTCTTTCTACTCTTATAGGCTCTGAGATAAGGTTAGAGTCAGTAATATATGCTGTTTGAGAGCTAAACAGAGAGCTAATAATATTAATAAACTTCATGTGAAAGTTCATTTTCCTTAGCACTTCCAGGATAAAATTGTGATTTATCCTGTCAAAGGCTTTGTATTGATCCAGAAGAACAATCCAGTGTGGTAGAGAAAGGTCATTTTGGTTTCTCATAACTATAATAATGTCCAAGGTGATATCAGTAATTGATCTTTCTTTTATAAAGGCCTGTTGTGAAGGACCAATTAGCATTTGATATATGGCATTAACTCTATTGGCCAGAATTTTCATAAAGATCTTCACATCACAATTGGTAAGTGATATAGATCTCCAATTGTTAATGTTTTCCAGGTTATCTGATTTCTTAGAAATTAATATAATAATACCTTTTGTCCAAGATCTGAGAATTGAGCCAGTTTCTAAACAAAAATTGAAGACCTTTGCAAGTACTGAGGTTACTACTTCTTTTTCA
This sequence comes from Racocetra fulgida, assembly GCA_910592135.1. Lineage (NCBI taxonomy): Eukaryota > Fungi > Glomeromycota > Glomeromycetes > Diversisporales > Gigasporaceae > Racocetra > Racocetra fulgida. The sequence continues at coordinate 10,107 of CAJVPZ010001491.1, read as the reverse complement.
GAAATTGACTAATAATATTGCTAACTTCTTCTTCTATAATTTCATTTGTCAATTCTAGATTTTGAGTTTCTGCGATCTGAGGAAGATCATGGACAAAGAACTCTACCGCTTCTTTGTTAACTTCTTCTGTTTTATAAATTTCTTGATAAGTGTTTCTAATATATTACAGTTTGTCAGCTGAACTCTGGTTTATGCTACGAAATTTTATCTTGTATCGAGGTTCTGTTCCTTGAATTGTATAAAGAAAAGAAAAATTTAGTAGATTTTTCTCCTTCCTCGATCCATCTTGCATTTGATCTGGTTTGTCATTTGTCTGAAAAAGTCTGAAGTTCCTCATGTAGCTAAGTATCTAGACTATCTCTTGTGGCCACCAAATTTTCTGCAAAGTTTTCTCTTGCTATTTTGTTGTCTATTGCTGCTAGCTTTTTCTAAAGTTTGTATATCTTCTTTTCTAAGGCTAGAGGAGGTCTGTATGTCCTGGTTATTGATTGTAATATGCATTTGTATAAGTTCCATTTTGAGAAGTTTGTGATACTCTCTAATTTTTCTATTAATTCTTTTTGAGAAGCGAATTGCTTAAACATTTTTTGTCAAATCTCCACTGTTTTGATTGTGACTGTTCTGAGAAAAGATGTAATTCACATTCTACTAACAGGTAGTTTGAGTTGCCAAAATAAGTGCCAACTTTTTTGCAATACTGGCCATGATTAGCATCTATAAAGATGTAATCAAGTCTTGTAGCCATTCTGTTACCTCCTTGAGTATTTTGATAATAGGTAAGAAATAGGTCATCTTCTTTCACAATTGTGGCTGAGTCTATATATTTTGATGTAAGTTTTTTGAGAAGCTCTCTTGTAGAATCATTTGTTATTGAAGCTTGACTTATTCAGTTTTTTTGTGAATCTAAATTTGTGTTAAAGTCACCAGCTAGTATATTAATCTTTTCTTCTTCAATTTGAGAAGCTCAACTATTGAAAAATCTATCTCTGTCTTTGACATTGGGTGGAGCATATACATTAGCCACCCAAAAGGGCCTTTGTTTATTCTTCTATTGTGTGATTCTTCAATGTTACTAAAAAGAATGTTTCAGTTTCCTGTTAATATTGCTGTTTTAGATGTCCAATATGAGCTATAACCTTATTAATTTCGTAAAAATTATCTTATGACTGTGTTTTCTAAATTAGTTTCTTGAAGTATAATTGTATCTATATGATAAGATTTCAGTAGTGTTAATGTTTTTTGTGCTTTGTCTGGGTTGTTCATTCCCTTAACATTCAAAGTTGCAATTTTGATCTTGTTAACTATTAAGTTAAAATTGTTGAGAGTGTTAAGAAGTTCCTTAGTAAGGTCTGTAAGCCTTTGAGGCTAATCCAGAACCTGACTGTATTTTGTTTCCTTCTATTACATTAATTTTGTTATAGTTTTTAGTTTCTTCTTTGAAGTAACCACTGTAAAACCATCTGATTCCTCTGCTTAAGAAGTATTTTCTAATACTTTAGTCTGATTGTAAAGTATTGACAGGGGATTTATAACCATGCTTTCTTGGCCATTTATAACCATACTTTAATTTGAGAAACTTCTGATATTTGATCAGTACTTGGGCTAATAGATATAATCTCTGTTCCAAAGATTACTGGCTCTATTTTTATATCTCTATTTAATTCTGTATTAATCGTAGATGGTTTAGTTATTGCTGTTTTCACAATTATTTCATGATTTTCCTCTTTGATATAAAGATTGTTGAGGCTTAAAGCTAACAGTTTTTCCTCTTTAGTGTAAGGGTTGTTGGGGCTTAAAGCTAACGGCTCTTCTTCTTTTCATTGTGAAAGATGCTTCCTTTCTTGCATTCTGACGAGCTTGAAAGCTTTTATAAATTTCTGGCCTCTACTGAAGCCTTGTATTCTGAATATTCCTTTTTAACATGTCCTGCTTTATCGCAAAAGAAGCAGATTTTGTGTGCTTTCTTTCAATCAGTTATTGTCACAGATTAAAACAAAATCTGATCAAAACGAAATTTTTCTGTTTTTTAAGGAAAATTTAAAATTTTTTGGGGGCCATTTTTTGGGGTTCTTTTTAGCATTAGGGGTAGGGTTTAGGGTTAGGGTTATTAATAAATGAGTATATGTGGGTTTTATAGGCTCTAAGGATGGGTATGAGAGGTCTCCAGTTTCATTTTGATCAGATTTCATTTTAATCTGCGACAGTTATTACCTTATGGTCCCAAATATTAGTAAATCTAGGAATTCTGCTTAGAAGGTCTGAATCATCTGTTGTTTTAAAGATAACCACCTATTGATCTGATAGAACAGAGGTTCCTTTGTATACAAGTGGTTTGATTAAAGAGATAGTGCCAATATCTTGAAAGGCTTCTTTGATTTTTTTTAAAATATGCTTCTTTCTGTCCATAGGAGCGTTTCAGAGTTTAACTGACAAGAAGTTACAATGAATATTTACTAGAATATATCTTTGTAGGGTTTGCTCAAAGACTGTAAGATCTTCTGCCACATAAAATTGCTGTTTTTCTTCGTTTGGAAGAATTACTTCTAGATGAGTTCTTCTGTTCTTATTAATTACTAGTTTTGTTGCAATGAGATCACCTCCTATTTTAATTGCTAAGGTTTCTACCAGTTCGACAGTAGAGATATTCTTTTTTTTTTAATATTAAGGTGATCACTTTGGGTCTGGCATGTTTTATTGAACTTTGGATCGAATGCCAGGGTAACCATATGGGCTACCCCTGACTTTGTTACATTAACAAAGATACATTCTTGCTATATGTACAACTTTTGGTTGTCTATTTAAGCAGTTTTGCATATGTAACCCATATGAACTACACCAGATGCTGTACTTGTAACCCATTATTACTTGAGTTATCCAATTAAATCCTCTGATCAACTTAGCGCTATCGGGATATTCGCCTCAAAGAGGAACTGCTGTGTAAGCCTCTTAGAACTTTAAAGCAGACATATACTACCATATAGGAGGGTCCTTTATCCTTGTAGTAAACCTACCAGAGCAGTCCATGTTCCACACATGTATCACCTAGATTTTTAGTAACTTACGTCTAGGCTACCGTTACTTACTCTGTGCCCTTACAAAGTCCCAAACTCCAGCACCTACTTTATGGACTATCAACAGTACTTCGATGCCAACTATTGGCATCCTAAACTTCTAATCCAGATGGCTCGGAAAAGACCAGTGGGCATCCCCTGGTATTCCAAATGAATCTTTTTTTCTCCGGTTAATCTGGCAGCCTAGTTGGTGTAGTGCTTGCCAAACACTTGGTCCTTGTTCAGTTTGTCTTCGGTATCTGGTTCCTCAGATGATAATCCTTTATATTGCACCGTCAAAAATCTGTGCTACTTCTCTACTCGGGACTTCCCAAACGAGCTTCCATATCCCTCGATCCCATGAATTTATTTGGCTGCTTCACTTGGGTTTTGTATAACTTATACATTACACTACATTCCACAACTTCCCAATACAAGTTAGTGAGACCAAGGCTGACCCGATCGACATGTAATACAGTTTTATCATAATGCATTTCAGCAAATTCGAATTTTGTCACTGGTGGGATTTAAACTTTTGTCCTGCCGCTTAAGGGTGCGACAACTTACCAACTACACTAAGTCACTACACCCTTTCAGTAAAGATATTCTCAAGGTTATGAGTTTTAAAGATTAAAGCAAATTCGATTTTAGTATAAATTCTCTTTCTGTAAGCATATATTGAATATGTTGCTCTTCCTTTTTCGAGCTTAGCAAACAATTTCGACCACTGTTTAGGCTCTGGTTAACTATCTGCCCTTTTTGATTAGTGATTCACGTGTTTGTTTATCTGGTCATGCATCCTCATGTGTTCTGTTTGTTTTAGCAGATCTTGACATGCAACTACAATTGTTGTGTTTTGTATGTTACTTTTCTCAAGAGTAAATGTTTCTTTTCCTTTGCCTTTGTTGTTTGTAACTGTATTAGTTATATCTTACAAACTTGATTTTTCCTTATTGCAGAAGTCATCTTCATGCTTTGGTCCATATATTGACTTGTCTCAGCAAGCTTTAAAACTTCATTCTACCCTTTTGGGTCATAGTTAGTGTTGTTTTTCTTTGCATTAGAAGTTCTGGCCTTTTTAATTTTCCTGCTTTGTTCTGTTGCTGTAGAACTTGATATATTTAAGCACACTTGCTTATATTTTCTGGGTACAAGGGCCTTAACCCTTGATAGTAGTTTAGAAGTCAAGTATTTAGTTTTGTTTGTCATTGTGTTTTTTCTATACTATCCACTATCCAGTGGTGAAGAGAGAGAGAGAGTTTCTATATGACGTACTTAACAGAGCATAAGTTATTTTACCAATACAGTAATATATAGGTGGCCAATTCGCTATATCGGTGATCTCTGCAGATATGAAAACTCTGGCCTTTGAGAGATGTGAGATCTGAAGGTGTCTAAGGACCTTCGAGATGCGAAGAGAGATAAAAAAATAAAATAAAAAATAAGCTCTGCATCTAACTCTACTCTAATAATATATGTATCTATATCGAAAAAACCTATATAAGAAAAAAAATGTTCTAAACTAAACTAGGAAACCTAGACAGAGTAGTTAGAAAAAAGAAACCATAATCTTAAAATATTGTTTGTAGTTCACAAAAGTCAAAGCATGTTAACATCATGTGTCTCAGATATACTGTTTCCATACATAGGGGTCTCCTACTTATTCTACTCCAATGCATCTAACTGCAGTCTACTGGTTTATTGGTAACCTGGGTTACCCTAAGCTACACTAAATATCTGTTTTGGTGATTTTACGTATCGATCTTTTGGAGAAGGTAAACTAAAATACTCACTTTTTTGACAAATTTTCTCAAAAAAAAATGGTGGGCCAACGAAACTTTGTGTAAGTTTTATAGTTGTATAGAGACTATCTTCAGTTTTTTTAATATGCTTAGTGTTGATCTAGTTGTTCTGTGTTCCCTGAATATATATTATCATCTTTTGATGTCTTCTATAGTGCTAACTGTAGTTCAGATTTTTGGACTTGTTGACCAGAGGATCATTGGAAAGAGTTCTTTGCTGATATCATTTTATTATCCCGATATCTATCCTTTATATATTTATTATTAATCTGGTTTGTTACAGTTATTTAGTAGATCTATAGTAACATAAAGGATAGATACCAGTATAGCATAAAAGATAAATATTAGATAAATAAAGGGTATCTATTATTATCTTGATATCGATCCTTTATATGATAATTATCTATCTTGTTGCTACACATGTTTGCCAGATCTATAGCAGTATAAAGATAAATATAGATATGTTTAAAATAAATATCAGATAAATAAAGTATATCTTTTTATGTTCTGATATCTATCTTTTATGTATTTACTTTTAATCTGGTTTGCTACAGTTATTTGGCAGATCTAAGATAATATAAAGGATGAATACTGATACAAAATAAAAGATAAATATTAGATAAATAAAAGATATCTATTAACCTCAATCTTGATCTGTTATTTGATAATTATATACCTAGTTGTTACATATGTTTGGCAAATCTATAGCAGCATAAAAGATAAATATTAGTATATTCAAAATAAATATTAGGTAAATTTATATACCTATTTTGCTACTAATATTAGTGATTATAGTAACATAAAAGGTAAATAATGGTACATGCAAAGATAACTATCAATTAACTAAAGGGTTTCTCTTAATATCCTGATATCTATCTGTTTTGCTGCTGATCTGAACAAATTATAGCAAAATAAAAGACGAAAAACAGTACAAATAACAATAAATAGCAGTAAACTAAAAGGATTTCTTTAATATTCCAATATCTACTTTTTAGTAAATCTGTTTTTACTAGATGATATTAAAGATGATATTGATATAATTTAAATAAATAGTAAAGTTTTTAAAAAGATGACAAAGGGTGTAGCAACTTAGTGTAGTTGATAAGTTGTTATGTTTAACAAATTTAAAAAATGTGTTATAATAAACTGTGTATAATCTGACAGGTCGGTACCTATAACCTTGGTCATATCAGCTTGTACTAGAAGGTTGTAGAACAGTATTATTATGTATAAGTCACACAAAATGAGTGATATGACTATGTAAATCTAGGAGATCAGACATATAAAAGCCTACTTGGCAAATCTCGAATAGAGAGGTAGCACAGACTTTGATAGTATTATGTAAAGGATCATTATTGGCAATTGAACACTAGTGGTAAAATGGATAAAGACTGAGCATTTGGCAAATACTAATACTAATTAGGCTGCATATATATAAGAAAAAAGAATTAAAACTCTCTCCAGTTCACCTCCAGAAAATACTCGAAAACATAATTTTACAAAAAGTTTACTTTTATCTTTGACTTTTCTAACGAAACAAGGACCTCAGGGTCCAGGAAGTATGAACTTATTACTCTAAACATGGGAAGCAACCAAACAACAAGAAGCCTAGGCTTTTTGCAAACAACAACAAAATTTTCAACTTTACAAAAACCAAAGAAAATAAAGAAAACAAAGAAAATATTACAGAACTAGTCAATAATAACAATAACAACAACAGCAGCCTCAAGTTAGAAGTGAACATGTTAACAAATATAAACCTTGATAAGCCTGATACCAACTGGGCTAACCAAGTAGAAAAAGAACAGATAAAAACAAAAGAAAATGAAATTGTAAATTCTGGCGATCTACAAGTAGAGTTGGGGGCACGGAAAAATTTTCGGGCATGCCCCATAGGCATGCCTCTGGTTTTTTTGATTTAGAGGCATGCCCTATAGGCATGCCCCCAAAATTTTTTACGTGACAATTTTTTACATATATAAATTTTTTGAAAAAGGGCATGCCTAGGGGCATGCCTAGGAGGCATGCTTTTCGGGCATGCCTCGTGCTCTGTGCCCCCAACCCTATCTACAAGAAGCACATATTGAGTCTTCCAACACAACAAACCATGCAAACACGTCAAACGAAATAAACAACAAACAAAAACATATAAATGCAACATGTGACGACACACAAACAGCAGATCCCGATCCAAAGGATGGACCCAGCACCCAAACCAGGGAAACACAAACCCCCAGAACAGGAAATCAACCTTCTGAGAACAAACGATAGTCAGAACTTTCTCCAAACTAAAAGGCGAAAGGCCACGTTTACAAATGCTACATCAAAACAGAAAATACTCTCCAAAAATGAAAATGTACTCATTTTTAATATCCAGGATCTAGTAAATATCTCTACAAACGACATCATCTTAGCTTTGGCAACCAAATTAGGAGGAGATCTACTAGTAGCCAAAACACATATACAAAGAGGAAAGCATGCTTTTCTAGAAACTGTCTTTGTTAACAAAGACAAACAAAAGCTTTATGCTTCAGAAGAAATTAGTATCTTCAACCAAACTCTATTTGGTTACATCCCAGTAAACCTCAAGCATAATTTTCTCTCAGTCAAGTTAAGAAATATGCCAATAGGAGATAAGGAACAGATAAACGAACTCATCAAGATAGCATTCCAAGATGTAGGCACTATTGCATCAATTAAACCACTCTTATTTGAAGGAACATCAATATGTTCAGACCAATGGATCATCACCTTCAAAACCACAGAGGACCCTGACCTAGCCAAAAGACTTCCTAGGTACACCCATGTAGGTGACCACAAAGTCTTAACAGACTGGAAAGAAGCTCCAAAAGTTTGCTATTATTGCAAACAATCAGGGCACATTAAGAAAGACTGCAAAGATTTAAAAGCTTCAATTGAATTTAGACAAAGACTAAAAAAGTATAAAAAACAAAGAGAACTAGAAGCAAAAAAGCAGAGCCTAAGCAAAGTGAAAACACAAACTCAATTTAGCCCAGAAAATCCTTATGCTACAGAAATGGGTTTAGAAAAAGCATACGAAAGTAGCACAGAGAAACAAAACACAATTCAAACTCCAAAAGAGACAACCTCTCCAGAGACATCTCAAGTGGAGGAAAAAGAACTCACAAACACAATTACAGAAATTAATGAGATAGAAACATCTGAAAACGAACTAGAGGCTGCAAATACACCTACAAATGATATTACACCAACAGATGTGGAAATAGATATTATATCTTATAGTGCAAAAAGTAGCAAAGAGGAAAGAGAATTTACTTTAGTTACCTCAAAAAAAGGAAAGTATAAGAGCAAATTGAAGAAAGGAGGCTTTTCACCACTTACCAGAGTCAACAAAGTAGATAAGGGGAATAACTCCCAAGGAGTTACTTCTCCTCATGTTTAACTAATGAAACAACTACAAGTATGGCCTAACACCTACATATTAACTCATGATCAAGATTGCCACACTAAACGTAAAAGGCCTTAACAACAATGTAAAGGCTCAAAAAACTCTTAACTTTACTAAAATCATATAAAATAGACTTAATTCTTTTACAAGAAACAAATCTCAAAGACACAGCAACAAGAAGATTCCTCTCACAACAATGGGGATATGACTCAATTTGGACCTCCAAAACAGCTATTCTGGCTGGAAAAGCTAACATCAAATTCTCTGAAACACAAGTCTCACACAACGATCGAGTAATCTCAACTAAACTAACGTACAAACACTGTCGTTATGCTATCACAAACATTTATGCTCCACCAAGCCATGAAGACAGATACTGATTCTTTAGCAACTGGACTCCAATATTGGATACCAATGCATTAAACATAATAGCAGGGGACTTTAACACAAACCTAGATCCTAAGATCAACCGCATTAGCCAAGCAGCAATACAGAATGACAATTCACGAGACTTACTTTTGGAACTTCTAAAAGACTTTGTAGATACAGCAAGCTTTTCAAAAGATAGTCCGTTTTTAACATTTTATCAAAATACACAAGGCAATCAAAAAATGGCTACTCGATTAAACTATATATTTGTAGACACAAACTATAACTGTCTTAATTTTGAGACACAAACCTGTTTTGGCAATTCAGACCACCTATTAGTTGAAAGCCAAATTTTAAGCAAGTTTAGACACAAAACTATATCTTGCTGGCGGTTTGATAGAAAATACTGGCTTATACCAGAAATTAAAACAAAACTAAAAGAAATAATCAAGAATATTTAGGATATTCAAGACTAGGACCTCTACAAATGCACAATATAATCGATAATCAGGGCCTACAAATCTAAGCCTTCTCCAGAAAGGAAAATCCAACAATTCCATAAGAAGTTAAACAACTTTAATAACAAACTCGCTATAAACCCCGAGCAAAGAGACTTTAACCTTCTTGCAGAACAAACCAAAGCTTAAATTCAAGAAGAATTGGTATCTCTTTCAGAAAAGTGGCAGATGAGATTCAATGCTAAATGGATAGAAGAGGGAGAAAAGTCCACAAGATACTTTTTCTCACTCTACAAATCCAAACATACAACAACAAGTAGCTCCAAAATACGAGATCCTAACAATACAAATCCAGCTGAGCCACTTGAGATCCTCAAATACATAAAACCTCTTATCAGGAAATATACAAAGCAGAAGATTTTGACCAAGAGACAGCAAGCGAACTAACACAAAATCTTCCAAAGGTTACAGAAGAACAAAATATACATCTAACCAAACCAATAAGCGAAGAAGAAATAGGTAGTATAATAAATGCACTGCCTTGCAACAAAGAACCTGGATCAGATGGTCTTACCTACGAGTTTTATAAAGATACCAAAGAGAAACTTCTTCTGTTTCTAGCAAAACTCTTTAATTATATCCTTAGCTCAGGCAACATGCCTAATTCCTGGAACAAGAGCATAATTATACTGATTCCAAAAAAATCTGCCAACCTAGAGGATATTAACAACTGGAGACCTATCTCACTTGTAAACAGTGATGCCAAAATTTTTATGAAAATTATGGCTAATCACATTAATCCAATTTGCAATCAACTTATCAGTCCAGAACAACAAGTATTCATTAGGAGAAGATCCATTACAGATACTGCTCTAGATATTTTGACAGTGCTAAGAAACCAGACAGATCAATCTAAACAATACTGGCTCTTGCTACTTGATCAACAAAAAGCATTTGATAGAGTTAATCACTCCTATCTACAAATAGTCTTCCAAAAA
>CAJVPZ010001490.1:0-14370 GCA_910592135.1 Racocetra fulgida | reverse complement strand
ATAGGTCTAAACTGAAGACCACCCAGATCGACATCTGCTATACTACTTGTACTCTAATTCTATAGATAACCCAGTAGAGTTCTCATACTACCGGGTTGCCCTAGGGAGGGTGTAGTACATACCCCCCTAATCTTTCTATGTCCCACACCCTTCCAGATTAGGCTACGAATACCTTCCGCAGCAGCCGAAACCACCACTAGCAGTCAAGGCGAACTATTAAAGCGCACAATTCCAGTATCCGGTGTCCTTGCAAGGTTCGTTTCGATCCCGATACCCACATCAAGCTGGTCCTTATACTGATCCCTCCCCAACTACCAAACCAGTTAGTCTGGACGGGTCATTGTACCTAGGCTTTAAGTGCCTTCCGGTTTTACTTCCCTTGGTTCCTAATTCTATAGCATAGGACCTTTTCCTCTGGTGTGACTCTGGCGGCCAGATTGGTAGACCCTTCTTGCCCCAGGGTTTTTCGTCCTGTTCTTTAGTCTCTGGTTTCCAACTTTTCCGCAGTATCGTCGAATATCTTCACTACCTTTTTACTCGGGTCTTGCCAAACAGGTTTCAATTATTCCGGTTTCTTGGATTTGGATCGCCCAAGAGCTTCTATTTTGAGATAGTAGTACCAAGATTACAGGTAATATACCCAACCGATCATCAAATAATTGTTACTGAAACACAGACCTATTTTTCTAAAAACGTCTCTGGTGGGATTCGAACTCTAGACCTGCTGCTTGGGGGTGACAACTTAACCACTACTCTAAGTCACTACACCCTTTATTGAAGTATATTTAATATGATATTTAGCACTATTTATAATTTTGAATTAACTGTCACATATAATCACATTTCTGCAATTTTTATAGTATTATTTCTAATTTTAGATTTTGTGAAGTTTATAAACTGGGTCTACCATATCTAAAAAAGATTTCTAGATATACTAGGCTTATATATTTATGTAGTCTTACTTGTATATAACTTTAAAAAAAGTCTGTATTATTTTACTGACAATCACTTCACTGATAGCTTATTTAGCTGACATTACGTCAGGTGAAATTTAGTAAAAATATATATCTGCAACTAATCAAATGCTTAAAGCTAACTCTATGTAATATTGGCTAAATGAGCATTCAGTGAAATTATTGTCAATGAATTGATTGGAACCCTTTAAAAAATTATTTGTATATAATGTTTAAACTAAACTTGTAAACCTTAGATCACTAACACTAAATTTTCTATAATTATATATTGTACATAATTTGTTAATTTATTTATTATTAATTTGTTAGTGCAGTAAAAAAAAAGATTCAGAAATAAGTTTTTACTCTGTAAATGGTCATCCACTGTGCGATAATATTTAGATAATCTTGTTAATTATAGCATTTTTTTAATTGAAAAAATAATTTAGCCATTATTCTTAAATACAGAAAAAATTTGTTAAAAAAACTGAAGAAATTTTAACTAAACAGTAAAACTTTGATAAAATAGCAAAATTCTGTCAAAACCATTAGTAAAGATAAACTTCTAGAGAAAGTCAAATATCAAAATTCTCTAAAACTTCAAAATAACTGAATCATGTTAGTGAAACAAAATATTTTGCATATGGTAAATAAGTATAGTATATGATTTATATAAAAAAATGTACAAAACAAGTAATATAATAGCTTTTTGTTTGTAATTGAATAATATTAAAGAAAAATCAAACCTCAGACATTTGAACTTATAATTAAATCAACTCAGCCATATAAAAGAAATCTATCTAAATGTTTAAATAATTTTTGTTATATTGTTAGAATTTTTTTTAACACTTCCTTTAAGTACTATACATATGTAAGTAAAGTCAAACCTCTCTAAGTGCACACCCTTGGGACTACAATTCAATAACGTGCATTTAGAGAATACAGTAGTTCATTAACATTATTATCACTGACAATTATTTTCAATTTTTTAATTTATCTAGCTCTAAGTCTCAGAGCTAACTTTAAGGAAATAATTGCTATGTCATTGACCCATAATAATATATCAATATAAAATTTAGATCGTTGATTAAGAAGCATCGTATATGACAGCATAATTATACATTATGTATTAAATTAAATACTAGGGTAAGATAAAAGCCTATGCTAAAGTAGTGATTGTATCCATTTCGAAATACAAACTTGGTCTTATGTGGGTAGATTACCCAGGTAAGTAATTTTCATGAATACAGCTTTTACTGTTTTTCCTTTCTTTTCTGTAGTTCAGCTTCCTGAAATGCAATTTTCCAGATTTTATAATTCAATATTTCTTTTTTTTGACAAATTATATTTGGGTTCTTTTATTTTATCAATATTCACTTCATCGACAGTTTAATTTATCAATAGTTTAACTCACCACAAAGTAATTCCGGCTATTGCGTTAGGTCAGGTTTAGAATTAAAATTAAGGTTACATAAAAAATTTTTAAAAAACCTGTTGATAAAATAAGTTATTAGTAAAACAAGAGTTAGTAAATTGATAACATAAATAATACATGATATCAAAATATAGTAGTAAAAAGATTAATAATTGTATAAAAGTGTTTTGACTTTCTATTCTTGCCTCTTTTACAAGATTTATCACCTTCTACGAGTTTCGCCACCTTCTATTTGTTTCGCCAGTTTCGCCAGTTTCGCACCTTTCGCCAATTTCGCCATTTCACCATTTTAATTTTTTTTTGGCGAAAGTCGAAACTAGGTTTCGCCTTTCGTCTGTGGCGAAACCTTGAGGTTTCGCCTAACAACACTAAATCGATATACAGTATAAAGAACGACGAAAAAGGTCACTTTCGACACTCAACACAACAAACAAGTTTCTCGACCAGCCCTTCCCGCCAAAGATGATAGTCTCCTGACAACCGGCCTGCTTTGAGTAGGTGGAAAACCCCAGCTGGTGCTGCTTCTCGCTCGTTCTACTGTTACGATGATACCTGGCACAATCTCACTTGCTAATGTTCTGGGAGCATATCATCGTTTCAGTTCTAATTACTTAGCTAAAATTATTCACAATGTATTTTCGGCACCATTGGCATTTATCCAGTTACGTATCTATGCTTTCATCATAATGGAGTTCAATAGAGCCCAATGGAGTTGCGAATGGAACCAATGGAGCTCTGAATAGAGTCAATGGATACTAGTTTTTTGAGCTCCATTCGCACAACCATTGAGCTCCATTGGCTCCATTGCCAACCCTGGGGCTAGGGTATTAAATTTTGGGTCCTAGGGTAGGGTAAGTGCTCAAAAAATAAGCCCTTACACAAACGGGTAGGGCTAGGGTATTGCTATTACCCGGCCCATGCGGAGGCCTAGTTCCAGCCAACAAAACGTCGCCGTTTTTTCTAGTTGCTAGTTAAATAAATAAATGCATCAAAAAGAGCATTTACGCATGGATGGTATTATATCTCATATTCATTATAATCACGATCAAACATCACATCATAGTATGTATATCGTTTCTAAATTAGGTAAAACTGAGGTTTATAGAGTGCGTGCACCGTACGTACGTACATACTCCATTCACTTATCAGAAGTGCCATTATAGATAATATTTTGTGCCTTTAATAAGAAGTATTAATTCACACGAAAATTAGGCAAAAATATGATATAGCCAGTTTAGATACACTTGCATTATTGCTTATAAAAAAAAAAAGAAAGTATATATATTTTTTTTATTTAAACAATGATAATGTACCTAATGATAAAAAATTCACTAGAGATAAATAACATTAGTCTTTTTAATAACCTGAAATACTTCATAGTCTTCCACATGAAATTGTTCTAAATCAAAAATTCTTCTCTCATAACTTCTCGGTCTACAAAAACTAGGAAGGGCAAGATTTCTAACACAAGTGACTTTCACCCACAAATCACCATCGCCAAATGATGGCCCATGTGAATTTCTAATTGCTTTACTATAATTTATTACTCTACTAACAATAGATTGACCAACATTTGCTCTATTTAAAGAAAATATAAAACTAGAAGAAGTCTCTGCCCATTTTGTGCTGTGATCCCATGATAGGGGATTATATCCTCCCAAAATTTCATCCATATCCTTAACTTTAATTATAGTAATAGTAGGTCCTTTCAAATCGCAACAATTATGAAATATTTCATCTGACATACAACCATTGCTACCACGTATTAATAATTTAAGATCGTAAGGAAGTAATTTTGGATTATTTCCATTGTAAGTTATGGCTGGTTGATCGTAATCAATTTGACTCATTATCCAAGCTGCGTGATTGTTATTAATAAATATTGATTGGAACGGTTGATTCCTTTTTGGAGAGCGTAAAAATGGGTGTGTTGGATTGATTTGAGGTGCTAAATGAAATTTAAGTAAATCATCGTATAGATCACTTGGAAGAATGAGTTGAAATGGTATAACTTTATAATAAAAATCGCTTGAAGAAATTACTGTAAAATTGATAAGAGGAATAAATTGTTGCAAAATTTCTTGTAATTTTTGAAATGATTCTTGTGTCCAAGTTTTATAATTTGGATCGAGAGTAGGTGATGTATTGGACATTCCCCATTTGAGAAGTGCATCCCAAATTTCAATTTCTGGCGTAAGTAAGTTACTTTGTCCTAATAAAGTAGTTAGCAGATTGGGGTCAATGCCTGTAAAATCTTTGGCTTTGAATATTATATCTGGTGTCTTTTCAATAATATCCATACAAAATAATTGAAGATTCTTAAACGATCCCTTAAGGAATGCTGTTTGATAGATCAAAATAAAATTTTCTCGCATCCATTGTTTATGGATAAAAAGATGCTCAATGATGTAATCAGCTAATTCCGTGAGACAAAGCTCGTCGGTGGCGATTAGAATTTCGAGAATTATCAACATATCAATTGCTGGTAGATTAATGGTCGCACCATAAATATATCTGAAAAATATTTTTTAAAATTAATGAAGAAATATTTTACTCAAAAAAACTCTTAATATTTATACTAACCCTAAAATAACTTCAAATGCTGCTGGTGAAATATTTGGCTTAGTAAATACAATATGATCTGATTCCTTTTTTGCCCATGTATCCGATAAAGCGTTACGAAAATAAGCAGACCGAGAACGTAAGATTACAGTATGAGCTTTGAAAGTTTTTGTGTTGTTATCAGTACCGGCAGTGATTAATACATTATATTCAATTGCCTCTTCAAGAAGATGACACAAATCCTTGGATAATGTCGTTAACAATCCTGTCATAATGATTTATAAGAAGCAGTAAACAGAAAGAATTCGTCGATTTAGAAGTTTGGCTATTTGAAGTATAAGTGATCCAGTAAAGTTATCAATTTTATCAATTGAATGAGAAAGAAATTCCGGCTTTCCCTTTGCGTTACTCAAATAAAAGTCATATGCTCATAATATCAATGATTACCATTACCCCCAAAAATGGGGTCGCCTAAACATATCGTGGTGAGAATAAGAATTTTATCACTATGAACAAGTTTATTTATTTGAGCAAGTTTGATCAATGGAGATGCAAACAAAGATAAATATGCCAGATACGCACCTGTTAACTAAAAACTGATAGTAAAAACAACTAATTTTGAAATTTGACAACGCCCCATGTTAAAAGTCCAGTTCCATCTTTAAAAACGTCACCTAAAAAATTTCGAAAGCTCATGTGATATGCATGATATACTCATCCAATAATTCTATATTCCCTCCATTTTATATTCTCACCTATTTAGACGTTCCTTCTAGAGCTTTGCACTAGGGACGATGATTATTATTGACGGATAAAAAAATTGTGATAAAAAATTCAAATTCGGAAATTTATCCGATTTTAGGGTCTTTTTTTGGCAAATCATTAAGTGATGTGAAAATAACAAACGAAATGCTCAACAAAAGTGGAAATAAAAATGAAATAGTTGTGCTCATCTTGAAAACACTATCGCTGTTTGTTGAAATGTTCGGGTATTTTGGTAGTTAAGAGCTGGTTTAGTCCTCGAACGATCGGTTGAATAATTAATTTGAGGTCGAATGTGAGTAATAAGTTGAGGCTCCCACATGGACTTGCAAAAAAAATTTTCAACTTGAGGCGACCTGAGATTAATCGATCTTGACCCTTTTTTTGGTTTCTTTTTGCATTGACCTTATTTTTTTTTTTTTTGTTATTTTTATTTTTATTTTTTTTTTACTGTGTATTTATTTTATTTATAAAATGCACCTATAGTGGTTTGGCACATATCATATGTTTTTATTATGTTTTATAGGTTTTACTTAGTTTTGTATATGAATTTTTTAATGCAAAATTTTTCACGTTAGGGTTAACATTTGGGAAGGGTTTTTACTTAGAACACCCGTACAGATGAATTAGCTAGTTTTTGAGAGAATGTATCCAAAGTGTAAAACACCATAAGTGCGTTTTAGTAAATGTCTTTTATTTTTATCTTCTTTTTTTTTATAGTATATCCTGTTTTATTATTATTATTATTATTATTTTATTAATGCAATTGTTTCTTTTACGTAGAATCAAGTAAGTTTTTATACTTAAAGGACTAGTAATTTTATTGTCCGGAGCGTAGCGGAGACTTAATGGTGGAGTCATATTATGTCCGCACCTATACACCATTTTCATTTTATATTCGTATTTAACTTATACAAGTTTAATTTAGAGAATTGATATTTATACCTCCGATTTTTGATATTCATACCCCCATTAAATAAAAATTACTTTAAACAAATATTGTTATTAAGTAAACCTCTTTAATCTTAAGCAAAGTTTTTCATATTTTTCTAATTCTATTGGTAGTAAAATTATTAAAATTGGGTTAAAAATTCTTCAGTTATTTATATTTAATGTTAACAAATAATAATTAACTTGAAATAAAAACTACTAATCTAATTTTAAGATTACTAAAGAGGTTTATATCTATTTTGGAGTACTTTTTTGTTTAATAGAGGGTATGAATATCAAAAAACGGGGTATAAATATCAATTCCCTTAATTTATTACAGATTAATTATCACGATCACCCATATTAATATGATCATATAATATCAAAAATGAAAATTTTTTTTAGGCGGGTCAATAAATGGGTTAAAAACAATGTTTTTGCGTTAGTTCATTATAGAAAGAGTTAACTTATTTATTTATGTCATATCATCAAAAGACATTACTACGTAATAAAGCAAAAATTACATCCTACGTTATGACATATATTATACTATATACTGTCATTATGACTTATGTCAATATTACAAAAAAGCTGCAACTTCACTACAGCATCATAGCTAGGGATGGTTAGATTCGGTTTTGGTTTCAAAACCTTTAGGTTCCATTTTGTAAACCTAAGAACTTGGTTTTAAAAAGTTCCAAAACCTGGTTTCAGAACCTGGTTTCGAAGTCTGGTACTAGAACCTGATTCAGACATAAGTTTTATAGTACAGTTAGACTCTCTAAATGCAACCCCCTATATCCACGCCCTATAAAAACCCTTTTATATGTATGTATTTGCTAAAGCATTTTTAAATTCGGGCTCAAATAAATACATGACTTCTATAAATGCTTCTTTTCTTGTTTTCTAAAAATCTTTGTGTTTTAGATGCAAACAACCAGGACATTTGCTTCTAATTGTACGGCTCCTTTCTGCACAAATTGTCAACAAGTTGGACATAGTACTAGAAATTGCCAGATGAATCAAAACTGAAGACCTAATAATAATAATTTTAGATCTCAAAACTAAAATAGGTTTAACAATAATTGTAATAATAATCGACCAAACAACAATTATAATAATAACAATTACAACAATAACAATTATAATAATAACCCTAACAACTATAACAATAATAATCCTAACAATTATAACAATAATAATCCTAACAACTATAATAATCATAACTTTAACAATAATAATAATCAAAATAGAAACAATAACAATAATAATAACAATTGTAATAATAACCCTAACAATCGAAATAACAATAATAATAATAACAACACCAATGAACAATGACAAAACTTTCTAAATTATTATAAAAATAATATCTAAACCCAAAACAACACTGAAAATAGTGTTGGACAACACAATTTTTTAAACAAATTGTGACATTTCCAGAGGGTGAGCATGTCAAGAAATTAAATCCTTCATCAAACAAAGAAGAAAACTTGTATGATATGCTCTTAGATGAAATAGATGAACTTTTGAACAAAAATAATAATTTAGAAACTAATGATGATTCCTGGTTGAATCAAGAAGAAGCAGAAATAATAGAAATACTTAGGTTGAACTCAAGTGAAGTTTATAATAATGAAGAAAATTCAGAAAATCAAGTTAAGGTTGCTCTTTTTGCTATAGCTAAAGTTCTAAAAATTGAAATAAATGTCTTAATTGATACTGGATCTAAAGGATATGTAATTGCTAAACACTTCCTTGAAAAAGCAAATAGAACAATTGACAGACTAAGCAATGTCAAAGTAGTAGATATAATGAGGAATAAATCAATACCAACAGAAAGAGTTCAAAATATACCTGTTCGAATTGAAGCAAAACAATACTAATGGATATGTTAGTAACCGAATCTAAAGAATATAATGTAGTATTAGACAATAAATATTTAGACCAAGTTCATGCTGTTATTGATTATTATGCTAAATATATGAGTATAGGCATTAATGATCAAACAGAATATATCCTTATTAACTGTAAACAATGGATAGCAGATCCAAATATCACTTATCTCATCAAATTTAAAGATCTATATTCTAATTAGAAATTAGAATTAGAACTTGAAGAGGAAGATGACATACCTATAGAACTAAGTTATTCTACAAGAGTACAAGTTGGAGAAACATTTGCCCAAGCTAATCAACAATTAATAGCAAATGTATGAGTTAAAAATATCCATGACCCTCGAAATAATAATATTGACAAAGCATTTAAATTAATTCAACCTGAAATAAAAGAAATTATGAAAAAAAAACAAAAACAAGATCAAAAAGGATATTCTATACAAATTACAGAAGACAAGTCAACCTATATTGAACATAATCTAAATTAACAACAACAAACAACAAGTTACCAATTTGTTAAAACAAAATTCAGAAATTTTTGCAACTAAATTCTTTAAATTAAGAAAAACAAATGTAGTATACCATGGAATTAATACTGATAATTCTAATCTGATTAAACAAAGAGCTTACAGAGCTTCACCAATAGAACAAGATCATATCCAAAAAGAAATTAAAATTATGAAAAAAGATAGTATTATTAGAAAATTAAACAGCTCTTAGAGTTCTTCTGTAGTTTTGGTTAAAAAGAAAAATGGAAAACTACGATTTTGTATTGATTTTAGAAAGTTAAACATAGTCACTAAAAAGGATACTTACCCTCTTCCTCGTATTGATGAAATGCTTGATAATCTAGGAAATGTTCAATGGTTCACATCTCTAGATTTAACTTCTGGTTATTGGCAAGTAGAAGTTAAAGAAGAAAACCGAGAAAAAACAGCATTCATCACAAAATATAGGTTATATGAGTTCAATGTTATACTCTTTGGACTCTGTAATACACCATCAACTTTTCAAAGGCTTATAGATATGTTCTTAAGCCTGTTCTCTGGAAAAAGGCTATGATGTATATCGATGATATGAATATATATTCTGAATTATTTGAACAACATTTACAAGATATTCAATCTTATTAAAAATACCAATCTAAGAATTAACCCTGAAAAGTATCATTTCTGTACAAACAAAATGCAATTTCTTGGCCATATAGTTGGAATCAATAGAATTAAATTAGATCCTCAAAAAGTAGATAAACTTAATAAACTTCCTTCACCTAAAAACATTACACAACTACAAGCATTTCTAGGACTGGCATCCTATTATAGAAGATTTATTGAGGATTTTCTAAAAAGGCTGGACCTTTATTAAAATTATTAAAAAAGAATGAAGACTTTAAATAAAGTTTACAACAAGAAGAAATATTTAATTGGCTAAAATGATGTCTTATCTCCTCCTCCATATTACAATACTCCAATTACTCTGAACCTTTTATATTATTTACAAACGCTTCATATCAAAGACTTGGTGCAGTTCTTTCTCAAATTAAAAATAGTAAAGAGCATGTAATTGCTTATACTAGTAGAACTTTAGTACTAGCAGAATATAATTATAGCACTATTAAACTGGAATATTTGGTAGCTATATAGGCAATAAAATATTTTCGTCATTACATTTATGGATCGAGATTTACTTTTATTACAGATCATAAGGCATTACAATGATTATTAAACTTACCCACAATTAATAAAAATAAAAGGATAACATGATGGAGATTAACTCTACAAGAATATCAGTTTGTTATCAAATATCAAGCTGATAGCCAGAATAAAAATACTGATTTCTTTTCATGCCTTCCAGAATATTATCAAGATCATAGATGACAAACTATATAATCAACTATACAAATACCTCTCCTCTTTACAATTTGACTTGGACATTTCTAATGCAAAAAAATCTCAAATTTAAAAAGAATCCAAAAATTATTTGATATAAAATAAAAAATTATTTAGACAAAACAAAGATAAGCCCCAAAGAGTAATCAAAAGTAGCCAAAAACATTTAATATTATATACCTTACATGATGAACAAGAAGTATATTTAGGTATTAATGCTACCTATAATAAAATTAAAGAAAGATACTATTGCCTTCAATATACAAAGATATTAAAAATTCTATACAAACTTGTGATATCTGCCAATGAAGAGGACATAAAGTTAGAAAAAAAGACCTCCAACCTCTCCAAATAAAATACCCATTCTATAGAGTTAGAATAGATATAAAGAGACCTTTACCAATGACGAAACAAGGCAACAGATATATTATTGTTGCTATAAATTATTTAACAAAATGGCTTGAAGCAAGAGTTCTAAAAGATATAAAAGCTACTACTATTGCTAACTTTATTTATGAAGATATTGTTTGTTGACATGGAGCATCTACTATATTATTTTCTGATAGAGGAACAAATTTTATGAGTACTGTAGTTGCAAATAAAACATCATAAATCTTCTGCTTACCATCTACAAACAAATAGCATGATAGAAAGATTTAATCGAACAATTAGTAAAGCATTAGCAAAAATAACAAGCTATCAATATAAAGAGTGAGATGAAATCCTTCCCTCTGTATTATTAGCTTATCAAATCATGAAGCATGGAACTACAAAATTTACTCTATTCTTATTAATATATAGATGTGAAGCCAAACTACTAATTGAAACCATCATATATCATTTCAAGAAGCTTTATTAAAAAGAATATTTGAAATAGAAGATGTTTTATTAAAGCAACAAGATGAAGCTCAAGAAAATATTAAAGAAGCACAAAAATAACAAAAACAACAATACAATAAATATATTAAAAGCAACAAACTAAAAATTAGAAATAAAGTACTAGTAGCAAGGTCTAATCTTAAAATATATTTTCAGCTAAATTAGAAGAACAATTTATAGGACCATATATATTTCATACCATTTTGGATTATAGAGTTTACAAACTATAAACATTTTCTGGCAGAAAAGTAAAAGATCCAGTTCATAAAGATCGATTAAAACTTTATAATGATAAAAAAATAGAAGACCTTCCTGTATCTCAAATAATAATTACACAAGAAAATTATTAGTATATTACAGTGTTCTTTGTAATTCTTTAATTTTTATAAATATACCCTTTGTTCTTATTCATGCCCTATTATTTTAAGAGTAAATTTATTCATCGCATCATGTAATGCGCTTTATATGTCACTCTTCTAATCAAATTTCAAGATCAGGTGTAACATTACACGATTAAAAAATTCAAAAACAAACGTTTGTTATGCAAAAATCGCATATAACTCAAAATTTCGCATATGAAACCATCTTTTGTGCTCTAACAAAAAAAATTCCTTGCAAAAATTTACTATAAGGCATTATCTTCGCCCGTACTCTAATCCAACCTAACCCTAATCCTAACTATGCGAAATAATTCGGTTTATTTTAGTTGTTTTGATTTACATTACACCTGATCTTATGGGGTGACAACGTCGCATATGAGATGTATAAATTATCTCTTATTTTAAAATTCCTTAAAATTTAAATTTCTAAAAATAACAACAAAAAAAAAAAAAAAATTTAAATTTATTATTCGATTTATATATTTATAACATCTATTATTTTATTTTATTTTATATTATCTTATTATATTTTATTTATTGTTATTTAACTTTATTTTATTTACCAAAATAGAAGCATTATTAAACAACAACTTTTCACTAGAAATATTACAAGGACTTGGACAATTCTTGACTAAATAAAAAAATAACCTGACCCAAGAAAAATCATTACAATTAATTCAAAATTAATTAACTTTGAAAATTAATAAAACTGAAATAGTAAGAACTTCGACTGAAGAATTTGTTAACCAAATTCCTACAAGTTTCATTAACAATAAGTTATTATTCGAAGAGTTTATTAATGACCAAGCCTGGGATGAAATTTTACAAGAAGACTTTTTAGACACTAACTAAGAACAACTATTAGACCATGACCAAAGTAGTAAAGAGAAAAGAAAAAATAAGAAGATATTAATAGTTAACTAAATTATTGAAGAACTAAAAATCGAATATGAAACAAGCGAAGAAAAAAGTTCACTATTTGGAAATGAAAATAACTTATCAACTGTAACCATAATTATAAACCAAATTTATCACATAAGAAAACAAAAGGAATATCGAGCACAGATAGATCGTTTGAAAGCAGCATTCTATCTGAGAAAATTAAAGAAAGAAAATGAACAAATTAGTGACTAGATTAAAAGAAAATTAAAAACAGAACTTGGAAAACAAAAAGCAAAATGAATACAGAAACAAGCGACCAGAACTTATCTTTTATATACCAAACATGGACTAGAAAAACTTTATAAAACAACAAAAATTAATACAACAGTATTAAAAGAACTAACACCAGACCAATTCAACCAACTAGTCTAATAGAAATATAACAAATTAATAAAAGTTAAAAGAATAAATTTTATTCATTTGGCACAGGGATACTATTAATTAAATCTTGCAAGTTCTCTATTTCAGCCCTTAGAACACTCTGTTCTGCTACCAAATTCGCATATTGAATGTTTCTTTCCTAGTTCTCTGCCTGAACTGCTCCAATACAAAAGGTAGCAGCCTCTACTTCTTTTTCCAACTCTTCCACCTGCCCTTCTAAATTATTTACTTTACTTCGTAAAACCACTACTTTACTTTTTAATGCCACCACTTATGCTCGCAATGTTCTAACTTCCCTGATCAGTTTAATTAATTATTATATTAATACTATTATTATTATCTTATTATTATTATTATTATTATTATTATTTTATTATTATTTTAAGTACCTTTGGTTCTCAGTTTGAAGCAAGGTAATTGCTTCATACAAGGTGTTTTGGCTGTCATTTTTTCATTGTCTTCTAAGAGTGCGATAATTCTGAGGCATTTTCTTTTTTTTTTTTTATAGTCAAGGTTAGCCTCTTCGGCTTATCACTTTTATTAGATATTAGGATCATGTGATGCCCTTTTCAAAGGGGCCCCAGACAAGTACATTCTGATGAGGATACATTCTAGCTATATCTGCACCTTTTGGATGCCTAATTAAATGATTCTACCTATGTGCTAAGTGCTACACTAGATGCTGTACCTGTAACCCACTATTACTTAAATTACTTGATTAAACCCTCTGATCTGAGTTTCCTATGTTAATCCATCTAATCTCACCTGGAGCATGCGATATATAAGTCAGTTCAAGTTCTAAGATCGTCGTGTCCACCTATAGGACTACCGGCATGGTTAACCGATTCATTCTCAAGTGCATCACTTGCTAGAGCAGTCCAGTATTCACTATTTCTGTATTATCTAGTCTTCTTCAGTAATTTACACTGAGTCCGAAGACAAGTACTTGTAAGCCGAAGCTGCTACAGTTATCTACTACTGCCCTTATAGAGTTTGCCTAAACCCCGTACACCTACAGACTTTTCTCAGTCATCCCAGCTATTCCAAACTACCAATTCAGATGGCTCAGAAGGGCTATAATCTGTCCCTGGTCCCCACGATTGGGTCCTTTTCCTTCAGTTACTCCTCTGGCAGCCTGGTTGGTGAAGTGCCTTGCTGAACACTTTGGTCCCGTTCAGTTTATCCAGTTTCTCAGGTATTAATCTGCATATAGTACTGTTGAAGATTTGTGCTACCTCTCTATTCAGAACTTCCCAAGCAAGTGTCCCACCGCCGTATTGGTCCTGTGGCTTTCTGCGATTCTGAAGGACTTATCTTGGGTTTGCACTGACTAAACCGGCTTGCATGTCTTTGTGTAAC
>CAJVPZ010001489.1:0-14370 GCA_910592135.1 Racocetra fulgida | reverse complement strand
TATAGTAATCTCAGACTCAGATGCGAGCTTATATGACTGGCTTAAAGAGAAAGGTATTGAAGTGAAAAAAACTAAAACAGATAAAGAAACACCAATAGAAAGAATCGCGAGAAATGAAATTAAAAGCATTAAAAAAGAGATACAAGAAATAAAAAAAAGAGATCAACAAGACTTGCTAGCAAAGATAGTATGCGATCTAATAGAATGCAGCATGTGGTCACCAAATAACAGAATATGCGAAGGTAATAAATCATTTGTCGCAAAAGCACATGCATGCAAAATACCAGAGAATATACCTGAAGAAAGAGTCGCAAACTTAGAAGGTATCTTAAGCAAAGACAAATATATAAAATCAATACAAGAGGTATTCAGAAATAGAAATTGTTGGATAGAAGTAGAGTTCGATTGCAAATATAGCAAAACAAATGCAATCAAAAGAATTGAGAAGAAAGAAGGAGACTGGCTTTGGCTTATTTCAGAGTTAAATAATGAAGAACAAAAATCTGGCCAAAGAAGCAGAAAGAATAATTATAAAAAAGAAAGAAGCAGGCGACAAGAAGAAGAACTGCAAGCTTTCAGAAAAAGAGACCTTTACGAAGAAACAGAAAGAAAAAAAAAACAATATAAAGAAAGCAGAACAGAACGCATCAGATATATTACTATCTGGGATCTACTAAAATTAACTAGTATAAAAAAAATTCAGTATATGTACAAAAAATTTGGTAGACTAGAAGACATTAAGATTAAAAGAACAGAATTCAGAATAGTAGCAGAGATAGAGCTAGGATTTAATATAAAGGATTACAAGTTGCTTTGGGTTCTACCATTATAAAATAGAAGGTTAGCACGGGTTTCTAAAGGTAAAGAAAATAGAGATGAGATGAGTAGCTGCTTTAGGTACACCATTAAACTAGAAAGCATTCTAGAGGTTTTGGCTTACCCATCTGGTCTTAATTGACCACTTTTCTATTTGGCCTTCTTCTATTCTTTTGCATTTAGCTTCGCTTAATGCTGTGCAAAGTCTTCCATATGCAATTAATTCCGAGTTTGTGATTTTGTCTAAATCTTTTATCGTTAAACTTCTTCCTATATATTTTATATTATTTGGTGCACTAACTGAAACTTCCTTAGTAAGTTTTTTTAGTTGTGTATCCATTATATATTTTGATATTGCTGCATATCTACTCTCTATGAAGTCGTAAAGGATCATCTTTGCCATACTGTGTATCTATTAATTCTGTTGATAATCTAATTTTGCTTATGTTGTTTGATAATCTAATCTAATTTTCTGGAAGATTCTATTGACAATTCTATTTGTTCTTTATACATGACTTTGTTGTTATTGTTTCGCTTTGCACGTATGCTTTTATTTTGTTTTGGTCTATTCTGGACGTGTTTGTTTGTTTACATGTCTGTGTAACTATTAGTGATCTGCATTCAGAGTCAGACCAATATTCTTTTCGCAAAATTTTGGTTTTCTTAAATAGCTTGCTTTGTACAAGTTTCTCTTTGCTGCTTTCTAAGCTCACTACTTATTAATTTTGTTGCTCTTTCTCTTTTGTTAGAGTCACTTGAAATGTTTTCTATAGCTTTTGTTGAGTTTTTGTTAATTTTGCTTCTGCTTGTTTTTGTGTCTAAGTGATCGTTGGGGAGAGTTGTGTTGAGATTGAAATTTAGAAAATCAAAAACAATGATAACCTTTATTTTTTTTATCGTATTATTTGTATAAATTTTTAATTTTTTATTCTTAGTCACGAAAAGCACTTAATATGTCTAAATTAAGGGCAGAAATAGTATAGAGCTATCAACAAAAATCAGAATTTACTAAATTATCACCACCAAGTTTTAATAAAAAAAAACACATAAGATAATGATAGAGATGATAAAAATCGCTTTTTAATGATTTTTATGTTTTTTAACTTGATTTATTAATAATAAAATATTTTAAAACATTGTTGATTATGGCATTGTGGATGAAGCTAAAATTACTGTATATAATTGAGTAATTTCAACTTCAGTATCGCTATGAATTTTTTATTTCTTAATCAAAATATACCATCGATTTGTATTATAAAGATTAAAAAGTCAGAAGATTTGAATTTATAATTATGATCATAACTATATTATTATCATTAATTATGATATCAATATTGGTGATGATGTTTTAAAATATATAAAAAATCACTTATAAAACTGATTTAAAGCATTTTGTTTTAAATCATTTATCATCCCTAGATAATGAGCCTTATGAAGTTGAATCTAAGATTGCATTTGGAAATGAATCAGAAATTGAAACTAAACCTGAAGAACCTGAACCTGAAGAAACTGAGCCTGAGAAAGCAAGTAACGATTGTATCTCAATTGAAGATCTTAACAAAGAAGTGACAGATTCAAGTTCTTTAGTGACAGAGTTTGGTGAATTTTTAGATGTCTGGGTAGAAATTATAACAAATGAGACTAAAGTATTAGCAGATACAGAAAATGAGGATGAAAAATTTTTAGAAATTAATGATACCATTCATACAGCAGTTAATTCGAATGCTAAATGGGTTTTGAGTACACTTTTTAATGATTAGAATTGCTATAATTTTATTTTATTCAATTTACAATTTATATTTTTTTATAAATAAAATTTTATATGTACACTAAATAAAATTGTTGTTATTGAAATAATACAGCAATTTATTTATTTATTTAATAGGCAATCCATCTGAAACCTGGACAAAAATTTTTTTTTTATATATAAATTTTACTATAAGTGCGAAAGTGCAGCGCCTCTATCTAAAACTTTTGTTTTTACTAAATAAATTACTTTTGGGCTTCTAACAGAAGTTGTAAAGCTCATCAAGATGCATCTAATAGTGAAAGAACATTAAAATTAGCTCAGTAGTTCTTGAGTTATCTTTAAAAAACTTCTTTTTTACATATAAACTTTCTTTAAAAAAATTCGATTTTTTTTAAAGAAATTTTATATATGAAAAAAAAGTTTTTTAAAGATAACTCAAGAACTACCAGGCCAATTTTAATATTATTTCACTATTAGATGCATCTTGATGAGCTTTACAATTTCTTTTTTTTTTTATAGTCAAGGTTAGCCTCTTTGGCTTATCGCTTTTATTAGATATTAGGATTATGTAGTGCCCTTATCAAAGGGGCCCCAGACAAGTACATTCTGATGAAGATACATTCTAGCCATATTTGCACCTTTTGGGTGCCTAATTAAGTATACTACCTATGTGCTAGGTGCTACACTAGATGCTGTACCTGTAACTCACTATTACTTGAGCTACCCAATTAAACCCTCTGATCTGAGTTTCCTATGTCAATCCATCTAATCTCACTCAGAACATGCGATATATAAGTTAGTTCAAGTTCTGAAATCGTCGTGTTCACCTATAGGACTACCGGCATGATTAACCGATTCATCCTCAAGTGCATCATCTGCTAGAGCAGTCCAGTACCCACTATTACCGTATTACCTAGTCTTCTTCAGTAACTTACGCCTAGGCCGAAACCAAGTACTTGCGAGCCGA
Source organism: Racocetra fulgida (assembly GCA_910592135.1). Classification (NCBI taxonomy): domain Eukaryota; kingdom Fungi; phylum Glomeromycota; class Glomeromycetes; order Diversisporales; family Gigasporaceae; genus Racocetra; species Racocetra fulgida. Next base: position 10,837 of record CAJVPZ010001489.1, on the reverse strand, counting down.
AACCGCTACCGTTATCTACTATTGCCCTTATAGAGTTCACCCAAACCCCGGTACACCTACAGACTTTTCCCGATCATCTCATCAATTTCAAACTACCAATCCAGATGGCCCGGAAGGGCTGTGACCTGCCTCTGGTCTCCACGATTGAGTCTTTTTCCTTTGGTTACTTCTCTGGCGGCCTAGTTGGTGGAGTGCTTTGCCGAACACTTCGGTCCCGTTCAGTTTATCCGGTTCCCCAGGTAGTAATCTGCATATAGTACTATCGAAGATCTGTGCTACCTCTCTACTCGGGACTTCCCAAGCGAGCGCCCCACCACCGTATTGGCTCCGTGGCTTTCTGCGATTCTGAAGGACTTATCTTGGGTTTGCACCGACTAAATTGGCTTGCATGCCTTTGTGTACCTCCTTTATTACACAAATGCCCCAGAATCTTCCAATTTTTATCTTGGTATGACCACAGTTACAGGGTCTTGAGTTTTCCCAGCCATGACGATAGTTGCCAAATCCATTTTTCTAAATTCAATTTTTCGCCTTCCGTGAGAATTGAACTTATACTCTACAACTTGGAGGTGCGACAACTTTACCACTTCACTAAGTCACTACACCCTTGCTTTACAATTTCTGTTAGAAGCCCAAGAGTGATTTACTTAGTAAAAAAAAAGTTTTAGATAGTAGTGCTGCACTTTCGCACTTATAGTAAAATTTATATATATATATAAATTTTTTGTTCAGGTCTCAGGTGGATTGCCTATTAAATATACTAGGAATCAGGAACCGATATAGATTCAGAGCATTATAAATAGCTTTGAAGTAATTTTGTTAGTAAACTTTATGTTTTTAAAAAGTACTCTAAAGTGTATAAATAAGTTACTCAGACAATTAATTTAAACCAGCCAATCATATGAATAACTTACTATGAGTCTGTATTACCATATTTATCATATTTACCAGTTTTGTTGTTCAAAACAGTTATGCAATCATGTGTTATACATGCGGACAGACAAAAAATTTTCAAATTATGATATTGATATATTTGTTTATGTTAATTATGTTGATGCATCAAAAAAAGAATTTTTCATGATCGAAATGCATCAAAAACATAACTTTTGTATCACAATGCGTAAAATTGAGTGTCCGTCACTATGCTTCGGACAATTATTATATTGATGTTTTAATGATTATTTTTGTTTATTTATAGTCTAGATTTAACTAATAATTTTTAAACCAAATGATGCATTTATACTATGTAATTGTAAAGCAATTAATAGAATCAAAATATATGAAGTTTTTTTTTTAGATTTTGCAGGTTAATATTAATATATAGTATAAAAAATTTTTTTTTATAAATTTTGATCAATTAGTATTTTCTTAATGATGCCAAAGTTTTTATATTTTAGAATAAAAAAGTTGCATATAGTGGACGAATATTTCTATAGTTTAATTTAGTACAAAATACTGTATACAGTAAATTGTTTTTATGATTAATTATAATACTTATTATTACATTGTATAAATGCTGAATTCTGATGCAACTCCTCTTCGAATCTGACATATGACAAATATTTTTAAAATATCTTAATTTAAAGGATATACCAGTGAAATTAACCTAACCTTAATGAGTTGCAATAGATTTTATAAACTAAATTTTTTTTTTGACCTTTAGCAGTTGCAGCAGTTGTATTTAATGAGTCTTAAAAGAATTTTACAGAAGCCTTTAATAAACAAAGTTTAAGTTTCACAATGTTAGTTAATAAAAATTTTAATAAACCTTCGATTTTCTTGTAACTTTTCTTTTTACTGTAAAGATTTACTGTATAAGTGATTTGACAAACAAAAAGTTCAATTGATTTGGTACGTAATAATTAGTTGAAGTTAATTTTAACTATAATTTATAATAGTAATATGATTGGTTGTTTGATTAGATTTGTCTGCCAGACAAATTTAACTGTCTGAGTCTGAGTCCGGTTTGAGTTTTGTCCGAGTTTGGTCCGAGTCTGGTCTGAGTGACATCACTACTCTTAGAACTAATTTATCCTTGAGATATTATTAGCTAGAGCTTTTTATACCCACAATCTGGCTAACCTAGACTTTGGTAACTTATACCAAGTCTAAAAACAAGTACTTGCGAGCCAAAGCTGCTATCGTTACCTACTTCTGTCCTTGCAAAGTTCACCCAAACCCCAGCATACACTTTACAAATTATCACCGGTACCAAAGTTTCATCAATAATCTAAACTCCCAATTTAGATAGCCTAGAGAGGCTATGACCTGCCCTGGTTTCCACGGTTAGATCCTTTTCCTCTAATTACTCATCTGGTGGCCTGGTTAGTATAGTATCTACTAAACACTTGGTCTTTATTCAGATTACTGAAATCAGTATTTGGATCCCTTAGATAATCTTTTACATAGTATCATCAAAGATTTGTGCTACTTCTCTGCTTAGAGCTTGTTAAGTAGGCTTTTGTATACTTTATAGCCTCAATATCTAGATTAACTCAACTGCTTTATTTGGGTTTTGTATAACTTATACATCACACTAATGATCTATAGCCTCCTAGTAAGCCCTGATACAACCAAGTTTACAAATCCTATAATCTATCAGATTATATACAGTTTGCCATAATATATTCTGTAAAATTCGAATTTTGTTACTAATGAGATTTGAATTCTTGTCTTGCCACTTGGGGGTGCAACAACTTACTAACTTCACTAAGTTATCACACCTTTTTTCAAATTTTATTTTTTATTTATTTATTTTATTTATTATTTTTTTTAAAGAGAGGTCTATTCTCTATCTTTTTTATTTAATAGTTAAATATACATATAAAGATATATGAAGAAAAAACTATATTATGAGAGATAGAGGTAAGAGCTACTTTATTTTTGACCTATTTTTTGCTAGAATAGTCATTAGACCTCTAGTCTTTGATAAAAAAGCTAAGAGAAGACTGTCAGTATGTTATATATTGGTTAATTTTATTATATATAAATGTAAATATAAGTGGTTCAGTTTTATATAATACAGAAGGTTGTAGTAGAGAAGGTAGTGGAAAGATAGGGTTGTGTTGTGTTGCTTTAGATATGAGCCATACTTTTTATATATTGTGATGACAACATTATTATGAATAAAAGATATATATTTATATTTATTTTTGTTCTTCTTAAAGAGTGCTAAGATTTCTTTAGTGATTAGCCTGAGAGGTATTTTTTTGTTGATATGGAGGTTAGAAAATGAAGGTGTCCAAGTTGAAATAATGTATCTCTATTTTCTGTGAAGTTTCTTGTATTACTTGTATAATTAGGATTATTAGACGTAGATTATTTCAAATACAAGTTAGCAGATATGCAATGTCTTCAGAGCCATTGAAATATCTTGGGCAACGGTAGTCAGGATACTTTGTTGTATTTCTCCAGTAAAGCAAAAGATAGAAGGTAGTTCTTCCAATAACAGTTTGACTTTGAAATTTTTTATTTCTAAGGAAAATGGATTCGTATTTAGAGCTAGTAGTCTTTTACTATAGGTGATATATTGTCTATTGATATTTTCTTGTAATGTATATCAGTTCATCATTCATTATTGATTAAACTATACAAGTTGATTATTAATTTGGTATACTTGTTTTAGTGTATTTTTTAGCAGGTAGGTATAGGGATTGTTAAGTAGTTTTGGAATGAACAGTTGTATAGAAACTGCTATAGTGTAGAGTCTAGTGGAAAATAGTGTTTATAGTTTTATAGATTTTGGTACCTTTGTCAAAAGTAGCTGTAATTTCTCAGTCATAAATTAGTATTCTTAGTATTAAGAGTAAATATACATGTTGTTATTTATCTAGTATAGGATAGTTGTATAACTGAACCGAGTATATAAGGTTGATCAGATTGGCAAAGGAGAAATTATTTGTATAGATCTTGATGAAGGTTTGTGGGTTTGTTGTTATAAGAACAAAGTTTAACAAAGTAAGTAATGTATATACATATGAAGACCAAAGATTAGTGTAACAGCCAAATAGAGTATAGCTGTATTGAAGGTGATATTTTGCTACAATGTGCTGATTGTTTTTTATCATCTAACAAAAACTTGTCATAGTTAGTGTCAGGGTTTTTGTCTTAAAATTAGTTTTTGTAAGTATATCCTAGAGCAAGATAGAAGGGTTTGTAAAGACACAAAGAGGTTTAGCTAGAGTTAAAAGTATTCTTGAATTGCCAGATGATGATGTATAGTCAAAGCTGAGAGCTAATGCTTTTTTAAAATCGTTTAGATCAATGTGTATCTTTTTTTTACAATTTACTTGAAAATTATAAAATGGTTTTGTTGCATTAAAGTAGCAGTATTTAGAATGATAATAGTGATTTTTGAGGTTATATGCTGACAAGCAGTTAGTATATTATTCAGTTGTAAGGTGTAATGTTGAGTTTTAAATGTTTTGTTTAATAAGTTGTATATTTTTTTTAATAACTAGTTTGTTTGCAATTATTCAGCTCTTTTTTGTTATAGGTCTAATTGGTTAAAGTATGAGGGTTTAATCATAGAGATATTGACAAAGGATTTGTAGAGCCTGCTATTAGGTCTTGGATTGTATAGAATCAGCATAGGTGTTAGCCTTTGGGTATTTTCTTGATATTGTGGTAAAAGTTATTTCACTTTAGAAGTTTAGTATTAGTTGTATTTAAAAATTGTTTGATATTAAAGACATTGTGGTTATTTAGTTTTCCTATAAGGTAGGAAGCCTAGGGTAGTCTAAAAGAATCTGGTTTATTGAAATACTAGTGAATTCTTTTGGAAGAGACCAGTTGTCTCTATTATGTGAGGTTTATAATCTAAGTGCATATAATGCTAGTATCATTTAGCAGGTTTGTATATGGGTTTGTATAATTAGAAAGACCAGAAGTTGCAAAAGGTAGATATGTTGATGTTTGCTGCATTCTGCAGTTGTTGTAGCCATAGCTTTAGGAAGAATGAGTCAAAGCTAGGGTGGTTTAAGTTTTTTTTGAAGCGTTAGTGCCAATAATGAAAGCTAAGCTTAAGTTAAGTTGTTTAATATATAAATATTTGGATTGAATATGAAGAAGTTGAGAACTTCTCAGGCTAGTTTTGCTTTATTTTTAATTAGTTGAATGCAGGTCTTGTTAAGAATACTTGTTTATGTGGCTAATAGGAAAGAAGATTATAGTCAATATAGAAGGTGAGGAGTAATAACACTATTAATTATATAGATTGCTTGTTTTTCTGTTATATGAGTGAATTGTAGCTTCTTTAGATTAATTACTGCTTCAGCTATGATTTTTTTTGTACTAATGTTGGCTTTCTATTTGTTGAAAACTATGCTTCTAAGTATTTAAATGATGTTATATTTGTGATTGCTGTTAATTGTTTATTGTTAAAAGTTATAGTTTTATCCAGAGCTATTGAGTTTACTAGTATAGATTTTTGTAAATTAACTTTTATACTAGCAAATCTGTAGAATAAGAAGGCAGTATTGAGAATTTTAGTAAATGATTCTTTGTTTGGTGCAATCTATAGAGAGTTGTCCATATATATCATCACTGAGACATAGATTTCTTTTGGCTGGGGGAAAGCTATTTCACCATAGAATCTCTGGTGCTCTCTGTGTATTTTAGATATTAGTAAGTCTAATAGATTTTCTATAATAAAAGAGAAATTGGCTCTTCCTGGTCTATACCATCTTCAACTAAACATGGTGCAGTTAGACCTAGACTTGTAATCACTTTGTTCTTCTGATTTTGAAGCAGGTATGATAGTAGATTTATGGCCTTCTCTGAGATATGTATCCTTGCAAGAGCTTTGTATAAAGTGAATATATAAATAGAATCAAAAGCTTTTGACATATTCAGTAAGAGAATTTAGATTTCTTTCTTATTTGTAGTCACATCTTCCAAAATATGAGTGAGCTGTAAAATTGGTTAGAGTATAAATTAAAAAAAAAAGCTGTATAGTTATAAGAAGAGAATACTTGATTACGAACTAGAATATTTGTAAGCCGGTTTGTAAGAATCTTTGTAAAGATCTTTCTAATGTGATCGATTAATATAATAGGCCAGGTGAAGTTGAGCTCATAGTTGTAGTATTGTTTCTTTGGTATTGATGATATATTAGTTATTAACTACTGGTCTGAGATTATTTCTTGAACTAGGCAACTGCTTAGAATATTTAGAAAGGAGGATAGGGCTACTGAAGGTAGTAGATGTTAAAGGACCTTATTTGAGATTCCAAGAGGACCTGTTGCTTTCACTTTAGGTACCAGCTTTATAGTTTGTTCAAGTTCAGTTATAGTAATAGGAGTGAGCAGATTATCATAGATAGTTTCTTGTATATTACTTAGTGAGAGATAAGTTAATTCTCATTCTTCTCAGAAGGTGTCGTTAAAGGATTGCTTTTGGTTTACAGCTTGAAGTGTAAACGCACTGCCTTTTTAATTTTGTCTTTGTCTGTAATTACTTTATCTGATAGAACAATCTTTTCAAAGTTAATTGGTTCAACTCTTCTTTGTAAAATACTATTTATCATATGCCTAGTATTGTTTTTAAAGTTTGAATATCTATGATTGATGTAAAATTTAATTCTTTTGCTTTGCTCCTGCCACTTTTCATAATTCCATACTTGCCAGATGGTGTGCTTATGCTGTTTTATTTGGTTTACAGTAGCAGTAAAAGAGAATGTAAGTTGTTCTTGTATTATCAATGAAATATTGATATCTGTTAAAGTCACTGATTTAAACAAGTGTCAGTTTGCTTTTGGCAAGTCAATCGAGGAGTTGTTCGAGAAGCAATTTAAGCACTTATTAATATTTTTTAGAGCTGAGTGTAGTTTGGATGCTTTTAATAATAGGCATAGAAGGGTTTTGGAGCAGTAAAGGTATATGGGATGTATTTATTTATTGCTTCCTTAACTTTAGCTACCTAAGAGTTTCAGGCTTTATTGGTGCTGTCTTTGTCCATATTTGAGAGAAAGATGGGTGTTGATTGAAGAGATTATTTATTGATTCTTCAAAATTATCTCAATCTTCTAATGTCATCTTCTTATACAAATATATTTTTCGCTTCTTCTTTTTATTTCTTGGATATTTTTGTAATGAGAAATTTGTATGCTATGCTTATGTAGGATGTAGTGATCACTTCCTGAAATATTCAAAGCATCAATTAACCAAGAGATATTGAATATCAAGAGTATATTTAAGAAAATCCAGAAGTCATCTATTTGGCTAGCTGCAGTTGAGCTCTGCTAGGTTGATGCTTGGATGCTATAGAACATTAATTAATTGATTAGATGGATATTCTAAAAGACACTTAACAGTTCCTGCTTTTTCAGTGACCCTATATATAGAAATGAGTTCTAACTAGTATTATAGTATAAGCTAATATACAGCTAGTTGGCTAAGTTTACAGATATTCTATAGAATAGGTGGGCAAACTCTGCTACTCAGCAACTCTGATATTAAAAAAATTAATGATTATTAATCATTAGTGAAGCTTATTTCTTATATTACCCACCTATTCTATAGAACATCCAAGTTAACTTAGCTGACTTCTGATCAACTAAGTTGACCAAGTTGACTTAGTTGATGAACTAAAAATTATTGGTCAAAGTTCGACTATTGTCTTTTTTTAAGAGGTTCATTTAATAAGTTAATTATTGTTTACACAGGATCAGTATCGAAAAAAAATATGTATGAGATCATGCCTAACAACACTAGTTCTAATGTCAAAAATCAGAGTGCAGTCATGTGAACAATTTATAGTCAAACTTTGATTAAGAATACTAATATCAATATGTCAGATAATAATAAATGAGGTCGAAAAGTCATATAGCTGTGCCCTTGTTTATGACCAACATTATAAATAATCTCAGAGATGATGCTGTAACAAGATGATACTGAAATATAAGGTCTTAATTTAAAAATATAAACCTACTAAAATCTACCTATACTTTTTTATTATAAACACTAGCTCTAAACCCTAACTTAACTACAAAAAAAAAGCTAAAAAATATTTCTCTAAAAATTTAAAATTTCATATTAAAATAAGTTAATGTTTTAGCATCATCTCCGACAAATAATATAATTATTGTAATCTTTACAAAGGTCACAAAAAAAAGTGTGACTGTTTAATGACTTTTAGAATACTTCGGAAGAAGGATAACAAGGATATAGCAGCCCACTTTAAAGTTCTAAGCCAAGAATATGAGCTATATTCCAGGTAGTCCCATCCTTGTATAGGATAACAATAGTACTGATTGGATTAGGCCTCATAGTATTAGGTGAAGAGAGTTTAAATAGGTAATGGTTTACAGATATAACATCTAATATAGAACCTAGTAATAGACAAACTACTTAAATAGGTGTTCAAAAGATACAAGTATAGCTAGTTTGTACTTTTAAATATGTATAAAGATTTGTCTACTCAATAAAATACACAGTGGTTAAAAGATACCTTAATGCTAAAAAAAAATTAATAATCTTTTTTTTTTTTTTTTTGTAGTCAAGATTAGCCTCTTTGGCTCACTGCTTTTATTAGATACTAGGATCATGTAGTACTCTTTACAAGGGAGCCTCAGACAAGTATATTTTGACGAGAGTACATTCTAGCCATACCTGCGCCTTTTAAGTACCTAATTAAGTATCTACCTATTATTAGGTTCTACACTAGATGTCATTCTTGTAACCCACTATTACTTGAGCTACCTAATTAAACCTTCTGATCTGAGTTTCCTATGCCAATCCATCTAACCTCACTTGGAATATGCAATACATTAGTCAGTCCAAGTTCTAAGATCATCGCAAGTTTACTTCTAGAACTACCAGTATTGCTGATTCATCCTCAAGTGCATTACTTGCTAGAGCCATCTGTCACCCACTTTTAATATATGATCTAGTCTTTTTCAGATAGATATTACTGGATAGGTTCTATACCTTTACAGGCAGGCTACACCACCAATCTTTATCGCAGATAGGTAACCGGATAGGTTCTAAACCTTTACGGGCAGGCCACACCACCTAACTACCTAGCCCTTGCAAAGTTCACCCAAACTCTGGTACTTTTCCTTCAAGACAATCCAGTACCTTCCCTTTCAGTACTCCTTAACCGGTCTCCTCAGACTACTAATTCAGATGGCCCAGAAAGGACACCAGTCTTTTCTTTGATCGATTCAGTAGCCTGGTTAGTGGAGTAACTTGCCAGTACTCTTGTCTCGTCCAGTTTTTCAGCCTCAGGTGAAGCCTATTCTGATAAGCACTATTGAAAGCTTGTGTTACCTCTTTACTTGGGTCTTGCTAAGCGGGCTTCCTATAGCGCTATTTATCAGATTAACACAACCTGAGGACTTATTATAAGTTTACACCACCTTACTGGTTTTGTATTCTCTTTGTGCAACTCGTATATTACACAAATGCGCTGAGATCTCCCTTAGATCAACCCAATAGTGCAATGAATATTCTTCCTATATAAGGTATAACTAATGTTATAGGATCTTCTTCTCAATATATGAGAGAGTTGCTGTTATATGAAAAAATTCAATTTTTCGCCGTTAATAGGAATTGAACTCTAGATATGCTGCTTGGAGGGGTGACAATCCAACCACTTCACTAAGTCATCACATCCCCAAATTAATAATCTTATAATCCTCTAAAAAAATATAAACTATTATATTTTGATTAAACAAAATTAATATTCTTAATAGAAGGATGTGGCGACTTAGAGTAGTGGTTAAGTTGTTACCTCCCAAGTGGCAGGTCTAGAGTTCGAATCCCACTGGAAACGTTTTTAGAAAAATAGGCCTGTGCTCTAGTAACAATTATTCAACGATCGGTTGGGTATATTATCTGTAATCTTGGTACTACTATCTCATAATGGAAGCTCTTGGGCGATCCAAATCTAAGGAACCGGAATAATTGAAACCCGTTTGGCAAAACCCGAGTAAGGAGGTAGTGAAGATCTTTGACGATACTGTGGAAAAGTTAGAAACCAGAGATCAAAGAACTGGACGAAAACCCTGGAGCAAGAAGGGTCCACCAACCTGGCCACTGGAGTCGTACTGGAGGAAAAGGTCCTATGCTATAGAATTAGAAACCAAGGGAAGTAAAACCAGAAGGCACTTAAAGCCTAGGTACAATGACTCGTCCGGGCTAACTGGTTTGGTAGTTGGAAAGGGATCGGTATAAGGGCCGGCTTGATGTGGGTATCGGGATCAGAACGAACCTTGCAAGAGCACCGGATACTGGAATTGTGCGGTTTAATGGTTTGCCCTGACTGCGAGTGGTGGTTTCAGCTGCTGCAGAAGGTATTCGTAGTCTAATCTGGAAGTGCATAGCAACCTGGTAGTATGAGAACCCTACTGAGTTATCTATAGAATTAGGGTACAAGTAGTATACAGATGTCGATCTGGGTGGTCTTTAGTTTAGACCTATAGTATAGTTAAAACGTTAGAAAAAACTAGTAAGAACAAAACAGCCAGAAAACACTTCTGCTATAGGTTATGAAGCAGCATGAGATTATGAGGTAGCATGATTGTAGTGGATGGTACAGGATAGAGTAACCAAGAATGTATTATCTAAATACTTAATAAAATCTGCCTTCTCGCGATATTGCAAAGGTAAATAAAAAAAACAAAAAAAATATTCTTAATAGAAAATAACTAATTTTTATTACAGATAATTATCATCTGTGATTTTTAATATATAACAACAAAATATTAAAATAATTTCTTTAAAACAAAAAGTAATTTTTTATAGTTAAATTAGAATTAAGTTTTTTTTTTTTTTTTTTTTTTTTTTTTTTTTTTTTTTTTTTTTTTTTGTTTTTTTTTTTTTTTTTTTTTTTTTTT
>CAJVPZ010001488.1:0-14372 GCA_910592135.1 Racocetra fulgida | reverse complement strand
CACGGTGGAGCGATCAATCTTTAAATCGGGGTAACGCTTCATGAACTCGCTTGCTATATCATGATGTTTAAGATTCTAATTCTTTTCTGCAAATTCACACATCTCTTTTTTTTGTTTATCACTAAGATAGCAACGTGTTTGTTTAGATGCGGGTTGGGGTGGCATTGCACTGAATTGAATCTTTTGAAGAGGTAATTTTTTTTTTTTTCTTAAATACATTTTGGGTCAGAATTTTTAATTATCCTTTTAGACTGGTTTTTTTTTTTCTCAAAGTCATACAACGCCTTGCATGCTAAAATAGAAACTTATTTAATGGAGCAGGTGTGCTTTTTTTTTTTTTAATTGAGTTTCAGGGTGTTTAGTTAATTTATCAAGAAAGGCTTGAGTTCAATTCCGTTGAAACGTCGAATATGTATCATAATTCATCGTTCGAAATTTTATCCGCATACTCTTAAATCAGGGTTCATTCAAGCATGGTTAAATATAAATTTTTTTGTATCGCTCATACGAATTTAATCATTTTTGGCTATTTCCAGTTTGTTTTAAAAAAAAAAAAAAAAAAAAAAAAAAAAAAACCATAAGGGTTGGGTAGGTATAACGGAAGCAAAATTCCAATTTAAATCAAGTTAGATTTTATCTATCGAGATTATATTAATGCCAAGTTTATTACTGAAAATGTTGTATTGTTGTTTGGAACACAAATAACGTACGTGACTATAATTTTAAATTTTTTAGTGTTAAATGTTTTATAAGTGTGCGACACCAGAGATGGATGAATATAAACCGGATTTAAAATATTAGATAATTCTGATACAAATAGCTCTACGTAGTGATAAGGTCTGAATATTTACAACTTAGTCATATAAGTTCTTTAAAGAAAACTCAAATGTTCATTTGTTCCATGGTACCGGATGTTCAATGAATTAATATCTAAAATTAGTTGACAATAAATTCATATTTGGTTAGTGCAATTCTGAAAGTAATACGTACATAGTGTAATGGTTGGTTGGGAGAGCAACGTACAATGAATGCGCGGCGTAGCTCTAACTATTAGGTGGATTGAATAATAAAAGGTTTCTGTAGGGAATAATAATTCTATTAGGGCGACTTAATGATGGTGTGAGACTAAGAAGAGAATATCATTATGACTATGTTACTTTATTATAGAAACAAGGTTCTTCCATTTTATTAAAATAAATGCTTCACTTTGATTAATATGAAAGAGAACACATTCTGGAACCTACTTTATGACATCAGAGGCACCCCTTCAAGGGCTTTAACAATCACGATTAATTTAGATAATTAATTACACCAAAAAGGGTAAGATTATAAAATCAATAGTAATAAAATAAAAAAACCTGTATAATAACAAATTTAGAAAATGTTTTAATAAAAATTCTCGCATTTTTTTTAAGTATAGTGGAAACCCGTGACATGTAATCTAAGTAACTGAGGCTTGGATTAGATATCGGTTAATCGGTCCTAATTTCGTAGTAACATTAATTATCAAGAAGCGAAGCCCTGATCATTGAAACTGTAGTTTCAAAAGCTGAGAGGATGAAACTGTAGTTTCAAGGATCTAAATTTTGATCATTGTAAGCCCTAGGTTTTTGTAATTCTTAAAAATGTATATAAAAGAATGTTTTTTATGCTAATAAAGGGGAAGAACAATAATTCCATGTAGTGATAGTACCCAGATAAGAATCATCCAGGTGATCGTATAAAATCCACTAGCTGAGTCATGATTTTGCTAACCTGGAGACCCAGATTAAAAAATACGTTCCACTAAAGATAAAAAAATATATAAAGTGAAACGATCTTGAGTTTCTTAAGAACATAAATCTTCACTATACCAAAGAACCTTAATAAACATCAAGATCAAGAGATTCAGAGATCCGAATTTAAATTCCAAAGATCTTTGTACAGTCAGCATAACAATAAATCTTGATCTTGTAAATTAAGTTGCTAAGTAAATAAACGTGAATGTAGTGATATAGATTAAGTAGTAATTATTACTAATGGTCCAAAGATCGTAATAGGTAAAGTATCTTGCAGAGTTGATAGTATTACTGTAATATTGGTCAATGGTTTATTTTCTTATAATGAAAAACTGGGTTGACTAGATTATTTGAAGCGACCCAGTTTGTAACCCGGTTATGATCCTTTAAACAGATGAGTGACTAGGGTGATATTTTTTTAAATAGATCTAATCACTAATTCCATGATAGCTTGAACCCTTAAGAATCGATCTCAAATAAGCTAGCTCTTGAGTTACAGTTGGTGCTAAACTGTGTACATATATGTGCTGCCCTCCCAAATGATTGTAACAGTAACTAATTAATTATTGCTTATTAAAAGATGCTTGGTAACCATGTATCAGTACACAAAATTTCCAGGTGATGTAATATGATTTTTTCAGAAGTGTTTTTTCTAACCGGAACTAAGAAACCACAGTTGTAAGTAGTTAAATAAAATAACAAAAATTTTCTGTCTGTTGCTAAGTTAGGGCAGTAATTGTTATGTGCAAACAAAATCTTTAGTATTTTACAATAAGATTTGTTCTTTGCTAAGTATATCTTTTATAATATTATATATATTTTAAAACCTCTATATAGTCACTAGTTTTTTTTTAACTATAACTGTGACTATATAGAGAATACCTCTATAAGAGTCACACCTCTATATAATCACCAATTTCTGTATCCCGAAGGTGTGACTATATGGAGGTTAGACTGTTGTCACAACCTTGTTAAAATTACACTATTTCTTAACCTAGACTTACAAAATATATATAATTTGACCTTTATATAATTACATATTTTTATAATCACCAAATGTTTGTTTTCAATTTGGTGATTATATCAAGATCTTACTGATTTAACTACTTTACATATACTAATTCTTAAGCAATTTTACTATATACTTCTCTAATCTCTGATATTAATAAGAGTCTTGAATCTAACACTAAAATAAACAAACTTTAAAGAATTTTAACTGCTCATACTTTTATTAAGCAGATCAGTCCTGAGTCATAAATTTTAAGTTTGGAAGTTTGTACTATCAACATTATCTATCATGCTATCTAAAGGTGTCTATTCTATTGTAAAAGTGCTTTTTCATTAATAAAAGGTGTCTTTCTTTAATTAATTACTATATTCTATAGTAATTTAATATATTAAAAAAAATATATTTAAACTCTGCCTTTTTTTTAAAGTAAGAGAACAGTTGTTCTTTGTCTTTTAATAGTTTTTGAACAGCTGATCTGTATATTTTGGTTATTATAACACTATAATTATATACTTTAGTTTTGAAAATAGGTTTTATTTTTATTTTATTATAAATTTATATTTGTTGAGAATAAGTCTTTTTTCTGTGATATTTCTTTAGAAACTATTATATTTTTTCTTAAATTATATATTTGTTTTATCTGTGTTATTCTTTTGAGTATTATTTGAGTTAATAAATTTATTTTTTGTCTTTAAATATTGATTATAACCTTTCTTAGTAAGTGTTGCTATAGCAATAAGTTAACAATATTTTATTTTATTTATAAACTGTTTTTGTTGTAAAATTATTAAATACATTATTTAATTACTCAAACACTTAGTTAAGTAAGGTAACTTGTTAACCAAAGATCTAACTTGTTACATTATAATATTGTGAATCAGATATATTTTAATAAATTTGATATGCATTTTCAAATAAAATAAGGCCTATAATAATATATAATTTTTTGTATAATTTGAGTTTACTGAGGCCTGTTGAATTATTATATGAGTTGGGTTACTGTTATAAATCAAATTTAATTGAATATATTAATTTGGGTTACTATAAGCTTAATTTGCTTTTTTAACAATTCAATTATATATTTTTCAAAAACTTACTTTTGCTAATTTATTAAATAGGTTATTAGGTATTTAAATTAGACTTATTTAATTCAATTAATTGCTAATACTATATATTACTTGTTTAAGATATCTTTATATATTGTAAATTAAATACATTTATTAAATTCAATCAAGCATTTTCAAAATTAAATAGACCTATAATGATAATCAATTTTTTTGTAATTTGAGTTTACTAAGACCTGTTAAATTATTATATGAGCTGGGTTATTATTATAAATCCAATTCAATTAGATATATTAATTCAGAATATTATTATAAAATTAGTTTGCTTCTTTGATAATTCAATTATGTGTTTCTCAAAACTTATTTTTACTAATTTATTAACTAGTCATTAAGTAGTTTAAATTAGGTTATTTAACTCAATCAGTTGCTAGTACTATATATTATCTATCTGATTATTATAATTGGGCTGCCAGAATAACTCAAGTTATTCTGGTAAAAACAAATTATTTTGGTTATTTAGCAATAATTAATAGTTTATTTTAATTATTTGGCAGAAATTAATAGTTTATTTTAATATTTAACAAAATTTAATATATATATATATATATAGCTTATTTCATTTTATTAGGATATATGTATGATTTATTTTACAGTATATACCTATAGTGCTGTATAACTACTTTGTGTATATACTTTTTAAATAAATTTTTAGAATAAATCAAAATATATATATTAATTTTCAAATAAGCAATATACAGCCTTATTTTATTTTCAAATAAAATTAATAAATTTATAATAATGATTTGTCATTAAAAAATTATTTATTTCATTAAATAAGGATTTTTAAACACTTTTATATTATTTTCTGTTTTTAAAATTTTAATACATAATAAGATTTTTTTAGCTCCCACTTATTTTCAAAATAAGTCATTTTTCTTTTTAATACTAAAGCTTCTAAGTTTTAAATTCTTTAAATAATCAATGTATTATATAGATTTTCACATTTTAAAATTCTTTAGATAGATGTAAGTTTTTTACAATTGGATAAGTTGAAACAACTTAGTAAAGTTTCTTTATTGTTTTGTAATAAAAACATTTAAATATTGTTTGTTTATATAATCTGATTTTATTTCTATCTTTGATTTACACTCTCCATGTTATACCTAATCTTCGTAATTTGATAAATAATACTGTTATTAGATACTATGCATCAATAACTGTTATATCTGAGCCAGAATTTGGCTAGTCAATATCTGGGCTCCTGCAAGCTAGTCATCATTTGGCCAAATTTTAGCCTAGATACTTTCTGTTATTTGTCATATGTAATAATATTGTAATTATGCAGATCATGATATAATCATTACAGCATGCCAAAATAGCTATATATTATTAATCAATTGATTTAAAATATATTACATATACTGCAAAAGTTCTCTAACTATAATTGAAAATTACATTATACAATCTTACATTTTATGTAATTTTGCATAAGTTTGAGTAATATAAATTTCATAAAAAATTATATGTTATATAAAGTACTACTTGTTAGCAAAAGCCAAACAAATTTCAAACCTAAAAATATAATGGGTGGTGCTTATTTTACTGACAATCACTTCATTGACAGCCCATTTTATCGACAGTCATTTCACTGATATGTTTATTCTATCAACAGTTATTTTACTACAATCATTTCACCAACAAAGTAATTTTGATCATTTCGGTAGAGTCAGATTAGAATAAGAGTTAAGGTTAGTGCAATTTTTTAAAAAAACTTGTCAGTAAAATGAGCTGTCGTTGAAATTGTTGTCATTGAAATAAACTTGTTGATAAATTGATTGTCAATGAAATGAATAGTTGGTAAAATGATTGTTAATGAAATGATATGTTTCCAAATACAATTGGTATTTAAAAAATTGAAACAAAGTATTTTTAAAATTTTGCAAATATATTTAGAGTTGTATTATAAAAGTTATAATCTTACAATACATATATTTTTTTGTAAATTTCAGTAAATCAAATTCTATATAATTTTTATTCTATTTTATATTAAATACTGGCTTTACAAAAATTTGCACTGAGGCATAACCTCACATTAATACTAAAAAAATAAAAATAAAAATTTGGCCTGCATTATTGTACTAATTAATTTGAATGTATGATCCAGGTTAAATTTCTCAAATCACAAAAAATTGATTGCAAATACCATACATCATGTGATCAAAAATTAGAAAATCTAATTTATTGAATCTTATATAAATTATGATAATTTCACAACCCTAGATATATTATATATGTTTAAATAAAAATTATTAACTAAGTTTTTAAGATATAAGTTTAACCAGAGTTTGAGATTTTGGTGCACCCAAATCCAAACTATAATAGTTTTAGATTTTGCCAATGTATATAACTACAAAAGATTTTAATTCAACCAATTATATGAAATCATATAAAATACTGTAGTATGATTGCATTTCTTAAAAATTATATAAATTACATGAAAAACTACTTTACCAAAACTTATACAAATCATTATTAAGCTTTTTTTGAATGACTTTGCATGTTAAGGACTGTCAGCTCATTTATTTTTGTCAATATCAGGTATGCAAATTTTTAATGAATTCAATTGATTTAATTATATAAAGTTCTTCAGTCACACCAACATAAAGAATTTTAAAATTATTAGTTACCCAATATTTAAATTTTGGGTTGTGTAAATCATTAGATTTATAAGTAAAGTTAAACATTGATTATGGGTGTTCTTAAGCAGCATGCTTGATGTAATTAGCTAGTAATTGTGATAGTGCACAACCATTATAGTAATATTTAATTAGACCATCATTGAAGTTCAATAGGATGAAGTAGTATAATTAGATTATGCTCATATATCTTCTCAATGTGATTAGTTTATGATTATGATGATGCTCAAGTATTATGATAAATTAAAATATTGATTGCAAGTAGTGTATAAGCAAACATTTTTATTATTATTATCTATTTCTCAATTATTATATTTAAAATAAAAAAAATGAAAATGAAGAATTAACAAAAAAATATAAAACTCCATTTTCAACAATTCCAAGGTTTGTTTTTTCTTTTTCAGACTTAACTAAAGTTAACAGTAAAACAAAACATCAAATCTAATGATTTTGGTTCCTGTTTCTTCTTTTTTAGACCTCACGAACTTTTATATATTACTGCAAACAAAAAGTTCAACCCAACTTTTCTGAATTCTACTGCGACAAATAAATCAAGTAGAGAATCTGAAGAAATCAATATATAATCCAACTTTTCTAAATCCTACTGCAACAAATAAATCAAGTAGAAAATCTGAAGAAATCAATATATAAATAAAATTTTAAAAATATATAAATTTATATATTTTCTGTAATATATAATTCGTTGGCACTAGTAACAATTTTTAAGATCTACAATGCAAAGAGAGAAGTGCTTGAACAATTAATTTTCTAATTAATTAATAAAAAATTTTAGCCAATAAATGCAACTCTATAAGAAAAAAGAATGTCTGGGCCTTCATCTCTTGTTAATTGAAATGAAAATACCCTTAATTGGTTAAACAATCTTCTGCTAATTAAATTTTTCTCACTGATGTATTAAACAATCATCGTATATTTTATTTATTGGAATAATAAGTAAAATTAATTTGTTGAACTATTTTTTTACTAATTAAAATTACTCTCAAACCTATTCTTACAAATTGACTTAGGAGTTTGAGAACACCCTATATTTATTTTGATCTATTAAAAGTGATTGTTTTTCTTTTTATGAATAAAAGTTTCTAATATTCAATTGAAGGTTTTACATATCAGAAAGTTGTATCATTCTATTTTTAAGAAAAAATAAAAAAGTTGTATTTAAAATTGTGATTCAATAACTTTATTTATTTTCATTCCTTTTTTGCATTAATTACTTTAGTATATATAATAGATTTGTAGTATAATGAAATTAAATAATTCTGAGTTCTAAATTTTTATTAAATTTCAGAGTATAACTTATCGTCTGTGATAAATAATCACTAATTATATAAATAAATTAGTTGGTGCTTATTTATCGTACCTATGATTAGTCATACCCTGATCCTTAAAATTTGGGCAAAGATTAATCTGGCTCATTTCAGAATTGGTAAAATTCAAGAATGATCTTAGGTCAATCCAGGATTGATCAAAATCATGAAATGAACCAGAACAGTTGTTAAAACCTATTTCAAGATAACAGATATGAAATAATATCAATTTCATAGTGATTGAAATAGTACACAAGCAATATTACACAATTTTAGTTATTCTCAACAGTTTAATCAACATTTTAAAATAAAAGTTAATATGTAACAAGTCATATGCTTGCTTATGCACTGGGAGTTTTTTTTATCATATTGGCCAATCATGTTTTGTGATAAGGCGAAGCAAATTTTTTCATTTTTTTTTAATGTGATAAAAATATAATAAATTTTTTTTTGAGGATTAAAGCAGTTAGATTGTTTTTATTAAGGGTTGATTTTATATTCGATTTTTAATTTACTGAGAATATGTTGGTATTGCTTAGTATCATCTTCTAGTTTAGCAGTAATTTTATGAGCCAGATTTGTTTTGAATATGCTTGAAGGGTTTTTTGGTTTTTTTTTTGGTATAGTTATTGTTAATTGTGGTTATTAGATTTTATAAAGGGGTTTTCTTTATTGATTGCACATATAGTAGAGGGTTAATTAGAGTATTTTTACTGGTTAAAGATCTGTTTTATCTAAAGTTTGATGATGCAATGTACATGTTAGTTTTTATTGATATTCCTTGTCAGTTGTTTACTTTTTAATTTTTTTTTTTGGTATTATAATAGAACCTGATGTTATGTTTTCTGGTATGTGGTTTAATTGTTTTTTGTTAGCTTTTTTAGGTTTTGTAACAATTGTGTTTGTGAATGCCTGTGAATCCTGCAGGATGAAGTAAAGAAGTTAGCAGTTAGAATAAAGAAAAATAAGTAATAATGAAAGTTATAATGGTTATAAAAGTATTAGTGTTATTGCTTGTTTTGTTTTAGGTTTTTGTTCGTGATGTTCTTTTGTTTAATCTGATTGTGAGTAGATTTTTCCTTGCATCAGTAAGATTGAGGATTGTGAGATGTGTTTAAGCTGTTGTTTTCTTGATGATGGCACTGTTGTTTGAATTTTGTTGTCTCATAGGTTTTAAAGTGTTTTCACTGATTGAATTTGTATGGTTTTATTTTTTTTAAGTGTTTTACTACGAAGATCTAAATTTTGGCCTATATATATTTTTTTCTGTAGAATTTATAAAGGTTGTTATCTTTAGGCAATTATCGTACGGTATTTTGTTTGGTGCTTGTGCAAGGTGTTAAATAATTGTTAGAGTTGTTCTAAGCCAAATTGTCATAGAAGTGAATTTGTACTTATGTTCTGTTGGCATTTTGATAAGGAATAGTGATTAGCATTGTTGGGTAATGGGTTGTAGAAGACATTGGATTTCTAAATATTTTATTTGATATATTAGGTTGATGTTTTAGCAGTTTTTGGAGGATGAGTTATTGTTATTTTGATGGTTCATAAATAAGGTTTTGCTTAGAGATATCATTGTATGTTAGGAAGTAAGATGAGTTTTAGTTAGTATATTGTACGATAATTTTGTGTTATTATGATAATTGATTTAGCTTGCCTATATTATGAATCTTTATAAAGGTTCTTCCTGGCTATTTGTATTGTTTATTTTTTTTTTGATGCTTATCCCTGAGTTATTTTCAATACGCCTTCTATACTTTTTTGCATCATTGCTATTAATGCTGCTATTTTTTCTTTGCTTGTTTTGCTCATTATTTCTGATTTTGAATATCCAGTGTTTGAATATTTTCATTGAGTTTCATTTTTATTCATTCAATTTTTTGATTCTTATTATTTGTTTGTCAGGTGCTTATTGCTTATTATATATAGTCCAACATGCTGATACATATTAGTATTAATTTATCCTAGTTTTTTTGTTTTCTTCATTAATGTTTTCTTTAAGTTGGTTGTTATTTTTTTGAATTTGTTGGTCGTTTGTCATCGAATTTGTCTTCAAAAAGAATTTTGTCCTCATTTTTCTGCTTATTTATAATCCAATTTCTAATTACCATACTATTGGTATTTATGATAAGCAATATTGTATATTAGAGTATGATGATTCATAATTTTCCAGAAAAATTCATTTACTAGATAATGTTTGATGAATTTGTTGTCTTGTTGTTTTTCTGAAAATAGAAAGTAAAATTAATAAATAAATCTTAATTTTTTTTTAGTACACATTATGGTATTAGGCATTGAATGAGTGATTTCGACTTGGAATAAGCTGTCAAGTTATACTACTCACAAATTAAAAGCTGATTCTTTGATCATTTCACATATTCGATTATCTTATAGTATAAACTTATTTATTTTGTTCAAATATATGTCATGTTATTAACTTTGGATAAATGCATGAAGTGAGTATCATTGATTTTTTTTCTTTTAATTGATAATCTGCCTATGAATTGGAGAATAGGCAAAATAAGACGTCTGCCATCTAAAACTTTTTTCTTACTAAGTTAACGAAACATGCTTACTAATTGAAAGTTGTAGAGCTCGTCGAGACACATCTAACAGTGGTTAGATCATCCAAATCAGCCTAGTGGATGGCGAGATATCATCAAAATACGATTGGCCGACTATAAAAAATCTGTGACAGAAATTACATATGAAAATCACCATCGGCGAAATGTGGCGTGCTCCCATCTAAAACTTTTTTCATACTAAGTTAATGATACATGCTCATTAATTGAAAGTTGTAGAGCTCATCAAGGCGCATCTAACGGTGGTTAGATCATCCAAATCGGCCCAGTGAATGGTGAGATATGGGATCTTTGCTAGGAAAATCACCCTTTGACATTTTCTGATCGGGAAAATTTAGGAAAATTTAAACCAATATTACCGGTATTTGCTTGCATGTAAGCCATTTTTGTCTTTATTGATTTAAACGTTCATTCGATAAGCTATTGAATCAATAAGGGCAAAAATGATTTACATGTAAATAAGAACCGGTATGTTGGTTTAAATTTTCGCGAATTTGCCCGATCAGAAAATGTCGAAGGGTGATTTTCCTAGCAAAGATCCCATACTGTCGAAAAACGATTGGCTGACTATATAAAATCTCTATGTAAACAAACATTGTTTATATAGAGATTTTATATAGTCAGCCCATCGTTTTTCGATGATATCTCGCTATCCACTAGGCCGATTTGGATGATCTAACCACCGTTAGATGCGTCTTGACAAGCTCTACAACTTTCAATTAATGAGCATATATCATTAAATTAGTATGAAAAAAAGTTTTAGATGGGAGCACGCCACGTTTCGCCGATGGTGATTTTCATATGTAATTTCCGTCACAGATTTTTATATAGTCGGCCAATCGTATTTCGACGATATCTCACCATCTACTAGGGCGATTTGGATGATCTAACCACCGTTAGATGCGTCTCGACGAACTCTACAACTTTCAATTAGTAAGCATGTTTCGTTAACTTAGTAAGAAAAAAAGTTTTAGATGGCAGACGTCTCATTTCACCTATTCTCCAGTTCATAGGTGGATTATCAATTAAATTTATTTATTTATTTTTACTTATTTTGTTCAAGTATATGTCATGTTATTAACTTTGGATGAATGCATAAAGTGAGTATCATTGATTTTTTTTTTTTAGATTTATTTATTTTTTTTTTTTATTTTTTTATGTTTTTTTTTTTTTTTTTTTTACAAGAAGAGACTTGGAATTCTGAGACTTTATTTCTTTACCAATATTACTTAGTTGCCACTCTACTGCCATGTGAAATTGAAGAGTGAAAATGAAATGTAGTTTACATTAAGGAGTTTCACTCTATAGTTGCTATTATAATCGATATTCAATTTTATGAAGTGGGTAATACATATATGTATTTATAGATTCTAATAAGTATATTAGAATTTTGAGTGAATGCAGTCAATGTCAGTAGTTTAATACAAATGTATTAGAAATGCTTTGCATTATACTCATATAAATTTTGGTGTGAAAATTAGAATATTTCAGCGGTCATTTTGGTTTATGAGATATCTGTAATATAAATTTGCATCCTTTCTTAGAAAGTTAAAATTTAGTTGTTTTTTTTTTTATTCTATTTTTGCATTAGTTATTTTTTTATTTTTTTTTATTTCTTTTTTCTTTGGTTGATTTTAATTCTATATAAGTAGTTGAGCAAACAATTTAAATTATTGCAGATTATAAGTGATATATATATGTAATATAAGCAGAATCATGTGCATTCCGCTTTAAGTTTTTTTCAATATTACTGAATGTATATATTGATTAGTTGCCTTTTAAATATATGGTTTTATATTTTTTATACTAGTATGTAGGTCAGATCACATAAAAAATGCATGTTTTTTATATAAAACTACCTATTTAACATGTTTGTTAATCTCTTTCTATGTATTTCATTTAGTCTTACATATTCATTTATTACTGATACAATTGTCTTAACCGAGCTAAGATCAAAGTTAACAATGTTAATAGATTTCTATGTAGGTGCTCTGCTTATTGTGATGTATACTTGGCCTTTAGCGAATATTTTTTTGGTCCACGTTTATTGTTGTGTGAGGTAAAATTAGTCCTTGGGTTTGTGGATAGTAAGTACAAATGTGTTTTGAAAAGGAAATTGATATCTTGATACTAGATTTTCATTAATATCAAAGTAGACCTTTCTTTTTGTATATTTAATTTAATAATATCATGGCAGTTGAAAATGTGGCTTCAATGTTTTGTTCATTTATTATTTTAGTAATTACACCTATTGTGCCATTACAAATATTGTGATCAAATAGTTTATTGTTTAGGAATATAACTTTTGCACCTTCTTTTAAAATTAATTCGTTAGCTAAATTTGTATAACAATTAAAATTCAGGTTGGTATAGTTAGTTGTGTCTAGTGGTTTACAATTAAGGGTGTCAATAGCTTTTAAGGTTATTGAGGTTATTCTATATTTGTTGTTTAGAAGGTTTTTGCATATTATTTTGTTAATTTCTTTAGCTGTTTCATGTATGCCTACTATATGAGTGAAGCTAATAGTGTTGTATTCTGGATTTGAGTTTTCAATTTTGTTAGTAATCATTTTTTTGAGTTTTTAAATAGGCGGCTATATCATAATTCCTGAAGAAGATTATAGAAGCTTGGGTTATTTCTTTGTCTTTTTGGTTGGGTTAGAAATAAGAGGAAGAAGTTTTTCCAAACAGGCGAGTGAAATGCGTATAGTGCATTTATTAGTGGTAATTGAAAGAAATCGTCTACTAGACGTACAAAAACTCTCCAAATGAACTGAGCTGAATATATTACTTATAAATAAGAGTAAATCACTAGAGACTATAGATACTTCCTCTATTATTATAGCTTCTATTTTTTTTAGATTTTTTTTTGTGGTTTAATTTTGAGATATTAAAGTCTCATAATGTGAATAAGTTTGTCTTATTTTTAGAGCTGAATGGATGGTTTTACTACCAATATTTTGTGCAGCTACTCTGGTTGGTGAAATTACGATATTGTTGATTTTTCTCGATTTTAGTAGGTTGATTATTAGATAAAGAGATACAATTTACCGTGCTAGCTGATCCAATTAGAAAGAAGTAAGGATGTTTTTCTTTGTGTTCTGGGCCTCATGAATTATAGAAGATGTTGTAGATCAAATATTGGTCCTGGTCTAATATTAAAATATAATGTGAGTTGATAGATAGAGATTTACATTTTAGTAAAATTAGTTGTTTAAGAATTAAGTCATGAATTTCTATATTATTTAAATTGGTTAATATTATTCCTATTATTTCTTTGTAGCTATTTAAGATATGAAGTTCTTGTAATATAGTGGTATTAGGTAATCTATTCATCTCTTGTTCATATTCATTGAGAAATAATGATTTGAATCTTTTGAGGTAACTTTGTTGATTTCCAAGTAGTTCTCTTCTGAGTAGAATAGAACCTTTATTATGAAATATTGAAAGAAGAATGGTTCATCTAAGTATGTGATATTGTAACAACTAATTAGTTTTTTTTTGGTTATAGCATTTATTTTATTTTTTTTAATTTAATATTAAGCAAATATGATACTTAACCAAAACAAGGCATTCGAAGGATGCGAAAAGCTTTTTTATGAGAAAGAAATTCAAGGATCTCTTTCAGTCTTTGTCAAGAAGAGGAAAAACAAATGGAGATTAGAAATCCCACTAGATGCAATGGAGCTTCATCATAGTGGAAAAAAAGTAAAATCACAAGAGAAGAAGCACTGATTTCAAGTATTGTAAGCTATAGTCTGGATATAGAAATGATCTGACAACCAGATATGTCTCCAAAGCTTAAAGATAACCTAGTGGAATGGAACCAGAGTAACTCTTCACTCATACACGATAAAGTAATCTTTTATACAGATGGTTCATTATTCTCAGTCAAGAACAAAACAGAAGGCCCTGATC
>CAJVPZ010001487.1:0-14373 GCA_910592135.1 Racocetra fulgida | reverse complement strand
TATCTTACGGAGACAATACAAAAAGATATTTTTAGAGTGAGCAGAATTATGCACCGCAGAATTCTGGACACTCTAATTATGATAATGATTACATCGTAACACGTGAAAAAACAGATGGCAATTCAGAGTTTGCCGGATAACAGTTTGCGACGCACCAAAAATTTTTTAAGTTCGTTTAAGTATGGGTTAGTGCTTATGATAATGTTAGAGATTAATGTGGCATAGTAAAATCGCTCAAGAAAAGCTTTTTGTTTCATATAAAGACTTTTGGTTTTCGACAAAACGGACGTTTTACTTTATACCTGATCTTGAAATTTGATTGGTTTGCGCTACAAAAATACCCGTGATAGTAACTTTCTGGTGGTAGTTGGTTAGCAATTAACCTACAGGTTAGATTTTCTTAAGCGGGTCCAATATTTAGTCCTGTAAATACAGTACGGGATAACAAACAATATTTAATATTTATATATAAAATATAAGTAATAGATAGATATTCCACGGGCTGCTGTGAATATTATGGATGATTAGCACGGCGAAGCTGTGGTAATACTAGAGATGGATCAGTCCTGGAAAGACCGAATAAGGACCGGTCTTTTTAACCGGTCCTATGGTTATTCGGTCCACGGTCTTGAGACCGGTCCGGGACCGGTCTAAAAATAGAAGCGGGGGGTTTTTTTTATTGCACTGTACCCGGTAAACTAGAACTTTAATACTACCGGTAGTTATGTATTTTTATTTACTGCTATTTTCATAATTCCTGGAACACCTGATAAAAATTGAGCCAATGATTTTTCGGCCGTTCCAATTAAGTCTTTGATTTCGGCATAATAGGTACGGATCTAAATTATGTTACATATTTTGTATTTTTATTGAATCTATCATTCTGAAATTTCAAACTTAATCGAATCAGTTAGAGTACCATTCGGTCAATTTTTATCAGGTGTTCCAGAAATTATGAAAATAGCAGTAAAAATAAAGATTTTTTTTTTATTGTATTATATCCGATAAACTGGAACTTAAAAAAGTTTTTTTTTTATTGTACTGTATCCGGTAGTACAGTGCAGACAACCTAGTCCCGACAAACAAATTTGACTGATTTCAAAATGCTAATCCTTGTTTATAAAAAAACAATAAACAAAAAATCTCTTTATAGAACGTTAAAGCCATGCAAGCTAAACATTTTGATGGTCTTAAATTTTTTTTTAAATTTATTTTTAATTAAATAGTAGAAAATTAAAATCGAGGCAATTTTATAATTAAACAAGCAATTTGGCCGCTTAAAATATACTATTAAACAAGCAATTTGACCACTTTACACATTAAATTTGTCCGTTCTATATATTAAATTTGGTCGCTCTATATATTAAATTAATTATGTTAAATTAATAATTTGGCCATTTTATGTATTTGGCCGTATCATATGTATATATATTAAAATTTAAATTTGGCCGCTAAAAATTTTCATTTGTTGGGACTAGGTTGTCTGCACTGTATAATGATGCTCCGTTATAACAAAAGTAGCATGTATTGATTAAGTTAGAGACCATATATTTGTGTTGAAAATAATATGTATTAAAATTTAGTCATTTCTTAAAACATAATAATGTAATCCTTTAATCACAATAAAATTATAATTACCTATTTACCATTCGCATAAAAAATGTAATGCGATCACCAAATGATCTAATTTTTTTCATAATAAAATGTAATAAAATATTCAGTTTGGTTTTTTTTTTGAAGAATCATTTTACCATGTGTACGATTAATGAGCTTCTTACTTCGTCCCAAGAGAATACAAATTTTGATTTTTCAGATTCGGTAGTTGACCAAGAGGATGAAAATATCGAACATCAAAATAGCCAAGAAAGTGATTCATCAATAAGCATTGGTTCAGATGAACGTACTAACTCAAAATCTCAAAAAAAAAGAAAAGCACCTTCACCTTTATGGAAACATTTTATAAGAAATAAATCTAATATACCAACGTGCAAAAAATGTAAAATGAAATTTGGAAAAAAAATTGGTGTTTCGACCTTAAAGTGACATTTAGAATCGCATAATATTATAGCGCCAAAACTACCAAGCAACAAACCTATATATGAAGACCATCATATTCCTTATTCAGCGAAAGAACAACAAGAACGTGACGATGTAGTAACAAAATGAATATTATGTGATTTGCAACCATTCACCGTTGTTGAATACAAAGAATAGCGGGATATGATAAAAAAATTTGATCCACGTTATCAGTTCCATAATCGTCATACGGAAAAAGACCAGATTATAACCCTATTCAAGCTAAAAAAGAACAGTTAAAATTAGTGCTCTCTCAAATCCCTGAAAAAGTATCGTTTACTTCTGATATATGGACTGCATCAAATGGTGCCGCGTTCCTAAGTTTAACAATTCATTATATTAATTCTTCATAAAAACTAAACAGTTTCCTTCTATATATTATTCCAATAGAAGTGCGACATACAGGTAATGTTACCAATTTAATATTTCTTTAATCAATTACGTACAGCGTGGTCTAAAGATCTCTTTTTATAATACCCCACACAATTTCGGAGGCCTAGAATGTAAAGTATCTCGGGTACTAAGGGCGGATTAGTTGCATTTGAAATATAAAATATCCAGGTACTAAAGAAGAAGTAATTGTAAAGTACCCTGTGTATTTTAGACTACACTGTATTTTAGTCAATATACCGTATAATTACGAAGATATATTATACGGTATAATTACATTCCTAGTTGCAACTAATCGATTAATCGATTAGTTGTCAACTAATTAACTAATTAATTTTGTTAAATTTAAATTTGTAATATTACATACAGGCTCTAATATAGCTAATGCTATAATAGATGTTCTCCGCGAATTTGATTTGGCAAAAAGAACTTTAGCTCTCACTACTGACAATGCATCGTTAATGATTGTCTGTGGAGAGCTAATACTGGAAGAACTCAAACAAGAATTTGATGACCTTGAGTTCTCACATTACAGATGCATAGCTCATGTTCTAAATCTTGTAGTTCATCAGGGATTTGCACATATAGACAAATCAATTGTGAAAGTAAGAACATTAATGTCATTTATTAAGTCGTCGAAACCAACAAACAATGCCCTAAAAGGGCTTTGTAATATGAAATGTATTACTTACCTTGCACCTGAACTTGATATCAAGACCCGGTGGAATTCCATCTACTATATGCTTAGGAAGTTAAAAAAACTAGAACCCGCGTTAAATTTGCTTGCAGCCGATGACCAAACAGTTAAAAAAAAGTATTTGGATATAGAAGATTTTGTTAGCATTAATGTAAATAACTTTTTTTTTTTTCTTTAATTAATTAATTTTTTTGTCTTTAATTATTATTATTTTTTTTTTTAAAAAAAAGGATACACTTATTCTTCTTGAACCGATAGAATGTGCTACTCATTTTCTATCTGCCTCAAGCCGTCCTACACATGGTAACGTCTGATTTGTTGTTCTTAGCATCCAAGAACACTTAACGCGATATAAAAACGATTATAATTTCTCAAAAGTTAATATGGCAGATGCAATGTACCAAAAATTAGAATGCTACTGGTCAATACTTGATGAATCTTCTCGAATCTCAGCATTTCTTGACCTACGGGTAAAAATGTCTGCATTCAGAACTGAGGATGAAAAAAATCAAGTAATTAATTTGGTTTCTGGATTAAATGAATATTTACTTGAAACACAGCAAACCATCTCTACTAATTACTCAAGCGACGATAGAGACTATTTTCGTAACTTATATTCTGTTAATACATCTTTTCCTTTTACTTATAATCAATATTCAATGAATTGCATCCATGAGGAAATCAAAAATATCTTGAAATATCTTTGCTTAGTCATGTCTATCCTTTATGTTGGTGACAAACGCAGCATCCCAAATTTCCAATATTAAGCACCATCGCCTGTAACTATCTATCAATTCAAGCAACAAGCGTTGCCTCAGAGCAGACTTTCTCAATTGCTGGAAAAACCATTACGGAAGAAAGGAATAGGTTAGATGAAGAGACAGCAAGATCACTCCTTTGTTTAAAAAGCTGGATCTGTAATGAGATCTGTTAAAATAAACTCAAAAAAAAAGAAATATTAGTTGTATTATGCATTATCATTTTGTTGATTTGCTTTTGCCTTGAGACAATTAACATTTAAGATTCATTTTCAAAAAATAAAACAAGTATGCGAATGCGAAAAGTTTTTTATTAAAAAATTCTATTATTACAATACAGTATATACAAAATGATGTTTGAATATGTAGCTCAGAAAAGCACTAAAAAATAAAATACAATGTATTTTGTAAACACAATAAATAAGAGTAATCACGAAGTATAGTAATCATAGTACAAGCGAAGATTTTTTTTTTTTAAGATTTGATTGTCGATTGATATAAATAGAACGATCTTATTGGTTTTTAATCACGTGACATAGTTCAAATTTTGTAGATCGAAGGACCGGTTTATGGACCGGGACCGGACTAAAAGAAGATAATGGACCGGACGGACTGGACCGGACTGATCCATCCCTAAATAAAACTCGAAAAAATAACTCGAACATATAAATATAATTCAAATGATTCGAATACTCTTGAGTTAATTAGCGAATCTCGAATTAACTCGAGTTTAGTCTCTAGTGGGTACTATATGAGGAGGGTATATTGAAGGGAATATTAATAATATTAGTTGATTACACAACAGGATCATTGATTCGGCTACTTGATTAGTACCGGGATATTTTTCAAAAATGTTAAAATCTATAATTGAATAGTACCAAATACGATTTAAAGGGAATACTTCTTCAAGGAGTAATAGAGCAAATTTGCGTATCATGATTATGTCTTCAGTTTTACTTTTAGCTCATCAATATTTTTCAACTTTTAATTACCGTAAACGTATGAAGAATCCAATATTTGAACTTCAGATTTTTAGGTGAACTTGTAGGATTTTATAAACCGATTATATAATATATGTTTTTCATTTTCGATTATTCATATGATCATTAGCTGTTATATCAAAGGTTTGAGGTGAAAGAAATGAAAAAACTAGCGAATTTATTTGAAGTCATATTGGACGAAAGAGATACGAGTTAAATTTTAATTTTATTTATATATTTTCTCTACGTAATCAAAATCAGTGTACTGTATTCTACCGTAAATAAGCACCATCCCCTCTACCACATTTTTTTTTTAAATGTCAGATTAGCGAAAATCGTAAGAAGTAGGGATGGTAAAAAAACATTTTTCACCGTTTTAAAACATGTGATGCTGTGGTCAGAATATATTCAAATTTAAAACTCAGCATATAAAGATTATAAATATCACGTTTTAAACCGGTGAAAATGCTTTTTTACCATCCCTCGTAAGAAGATCTTTAGTCAAGTTATTCCCGTTAACCTGACATTTAAAAAAATGGGGTAGAGGTATACATGGGTGTCTAAATTAGTTTTTAAAAAGGTAACATTTCGATATTGCTAGTTTTTAATATAAATTCCACAAAGTAGCTATACTACCTAATGTATTTTGTCATAATGAATTCAAATAATTTCACTAAGAGTTTCGACAACTATGAAATTAATTTCGCCACTAATTAAATTAATTTCGACAGACTAAATGTCGAAATAATTTTTTATTAAGAGGAGTAATTTAGACACCCATGTTTGGGTAGAGGGGATGGTGCTTATTTACGGTAGAATACGGTAATTAAATTTGACATTCCCAATCGGTACGTATAAATTCTATGTATAATAACATGTTAATTAATAATTTAAATCGTAGATTGGCGTATTACATACGTACACAATTTTAAGAATATAAATTATTATTTCTCTATTCGAGTACAGTCAAACTCCTTTATAGTCACACCGTTGGAATACAAAAGACTGTGATTATAAATAGGTGTGACTAATATAGAGGTATTTTCTATATATATAGTTATAAATAATTGGTAACAATAAATTTGTAATATTAATTTTGTGACTATAGAGGAGGTGACTATAGAGGGGTTTGACTGTACTGTATATTCAAGAAGTTTAATTTTTCTATATGGAGAACATTAAAAATTTTTTGAGAGCATTAACTTAAAAATAATTTAATTTTTCTATATGGAGAACATTAAAAATTTTTTGAGAGCATTAACTTAAAAATAATTTAATTTTTCTATATAGAGAATATTAAAATTTTTTTGAGAACACTAACTTAAAAAAATATTCTTTTTAAGAACTTAAAACCAATTTGAATTTTAAATCCTAGTCACGATTTCAAAATAGCGAAATATATAAATACATCAAGGTTTTTTCTGTTACTTGGTACTGAAAACACAAATAATTTTTATTCTTTCAATATTATTGTTTTGCGATCACCATGCAACTTTCTATTCTCACTCGTATTATTATTATCTTCTTCATGATTGTTCACATAACTCAAGGTAAAATACCTAAATATGCATAGCAAACATTGATGGTTTTTGTTCTAATTGCTTTGTCTATTTAACAACACATAGCATACACACTTGAAGTTCAACTAAGCTTTGTCTCGTCCTGTCATGTATATGTAACTGATTGTAATGAAACAGTGATAAGAGATGCCGGACATAAATATTGTGATGGTAATCTATGGCACTGGGATGAGGCTACTGAAGCACAGTATTGCTTACATATATATCCTCTTACAAAACCAGGTGATAATAGATATTGTCGAGCATCGAAAGATGCTTGTTTTAAAGTCGATGGTGACCTCATACTTTGGGGCATATATACATGTGGTGATCCTTCTTATCCTTGTAAAACCTGATTTATTATTCTGTAACTTCATTTTACTTATTATATATTGACTTCTTTTTAAAAGCAATATATATTTTTTTATGTTATTTTAAAAGATTATTGTATTTTTTTCTGTAAATTAAAATAACATCATATTCTGATAATTATCAATTTGATGTATTGTTGCAAAATTTACATTTTTTCTTGAAAAGTTTCTTTAAGAATAAACTATTTTATTGTGAAAAGTACAGTATGTTCTTTTTTGCTAAAATATAATCTACGACTATACACTTATAAAAGGTTTCCTAAGCACAACTTAGGCATATATATTTATTAACTTTCAGCTTTTATACATATGTTATTTTTTTAAATAATGTTATATCTGACCCTGGCCTATTAGTCAGACGGGTGGCGACTGAAAGTCGACCCACGTCTTCATGAGACAGGGCCAATGAAGTGAGGTAAAAATTTTGTAGTATAGAGCTGTATAATTAATAATGATTCAACTTTTCTCAAAAAAAACATGAGGGTTTATTAAAACCCGTAGAGTATGAACTGGTAAATAATATTTCCAGATATTCACAGAATATCCGAATATCCAGATATATAAGATTTTACCAAATGAATAGTGTTTTGAACCAATTGGGCAATAATCGAGTAAGCGAACCGAACAAGACAAACTTTGGTTAAGCCGTTTAGTAAAATGCTTAATCAGTTAATCCAGTACAATCGGTTATAATAAGCTAAAATCGGCTAATAGCAGCTAATTGATTTAGTCATAGAATTGATAAATTTATCTATAATAAAAAAAATTTAAATACAGCATATTCAGAATTTATATAAGGAAAATCCAAGATAATGCACCTAGATTGCCACCAAAATCAGGAACGTAATCGTCTTTTAAATTTCAATCTGCGTATAAGAATAACAGAATCACAAGATCACATAAGGATGGTAAAAAAACAGTTTAAAAATGTTTTTTACGTTTTTTAATTGTAGCACGAAAACATTTTAAAACATCGATTGCTGAGTCTGGAATCGAAATTTTTGTTTTTGGTTGGTTGATTTTGTACCAGCCAAGTTCCATTATACCAATATTTGCTTTTGGAAACATATTACATTTTAATCGGCGCTCTTTTAATCGACCAATTAAATTAATAGAATCCTTTACACTTTTGATAAGGTGCCTTTCGGTCTTGTTTTTCAATTTGCGAAGTTTGACCGGATTTCTTTAAAAGGTGGTCTTTTACGAGACATAATGGATAACAAATAATTTATTTTTTTTAATACAGGTAATCATAATAAATTTTTTGTTATTGAATTGTCATAATGTTTTTTTAAAGATCAGGTGCGCCAACAAAATTTCAGTAACGTGACAACCGACAAACATTTTGAAATCGTTAGGGTTTGGTCATCGCCTATATTAAGGTTTCAAAGCGAACGTTTGTTTTGAATTTTCCTGATCGTGTTACGTTACACGAACACATGATTCGTCATTGGCTAAATTTTGTCGATCAACACGTGACTGTAAAAATTTTATTACTGTATTAGTAATTTGTTTGCACGCGAGTAATACAAACCCCTAAAAAGGAAATGGCCAATCGGAGAGCACAAATTTTGACTATTCCTGATCAGCCCGACTTGAATTCCGAACGCGCGCGAAAGAAGAAAAAGCGAAAATACTCCAAAATTAGTGTTTAAATCGACCTTAGCACTAATTAAAAATGTTGGAAACGAAATTTTGCACATAGTGGGCAACAATCTATTGCTATTGCTATAGCCTATAATGTTAACGCTCTAACCCTAAACTTCTATCTTTACGCACTTAGTTTATTTACAAAATTCGATTTCCTTTTTTGGTTTGTGTTTAACTCGCGCAAATAAGTAAAAAGTAAAATCCCTCGAGATTATTTATGTCACACACTATAAATTAGAAAAAATTCGGATAATCGAAAGTTCGGATCATCCGAAGTTTTATATAAATTTGTATAGAACTTCGGATGATCAAAATTTCGGAAGTTTTATATAAATTCGTATAAAACTTTGGATGGTCAAAAATTCGGATCATCGTGAGTCAACAAGTTTTTTTTTTAATTTAAACATTATATTTATTTATTCAACTTATTAGAATTTATTACTGTTTACATCCAAATTCAAATTTTATTTAATACATGTATAAAGCATTAAATTTGAATTTAATGCTACCAGTAAAAGGTATTTTTGTTGCGTCCACTCCAATTTTGTTGGAATCTACCATTTTTGAAGTAGTGTAAAGTTTGATTTAATACTTCGAAGCGTTTTTTTTTGTTTGGAAGGTTATTCGATTTCTCAAGACAATCGAGCACTCAAAACATAAAATTAATACTGTAAAATAGAATTATTTAAACACAGAAATATAGTAATAAAGAACTTTTATACCTCATGGAGAGTTTTCTGTACTTTAAAATTTCAGATTCAGATTCATCATCTTCAGTACTTGATTCTTCATTATTTATATTTAATTTCAAATTGATCGTTAAATTGACTTGCGTGCGATTAATTAGGCATGATCGAATATTTTCCCATAAAGTTTCTTTAGCTTCTATAATAAAAGGATATTGAAAAATTTTGTTGTATTTAAATCAAAGTGATATTAGATTTAGAAAATTTAAAAACATGTACTGTATAATGACTAACCTTCGGAAAAACAATGTATCCATCCTCCAAAGAGAGTTAACAAGGTGTTTACACAATAAAAATCTGTTTTTAAAAAAAATAAGGACAAGAGCATGTCCAATTTCGATTATCAGGTTGTAGCCTTCTATTTTCTTAGTTACAATTTGCTGATATAATTCAGATGCTGAATGAATTATATTGGCCCAAATAAATTATTAACATTGAAATGTTGTGGTCGCGGATGTAGATTATGATTAATCTTTAACCAAATTAGATGAATTTTTCTTAATATTATTTCTCCACATTGTATAATTAAAATAAAAATTTTTATCAAATTCGGTCAGAAATACTTCGCTCAAAGGTTTAAAAATTCAAATTACTAAGGCTACACAAAGGTGATTTTTCGTTTGCATTAAATGACATTCGAAATTTCGATCGGGGATCGGATTTTTTATTTTATTTTATTTTTTTGTTAATCTAAATTAATAGACTGAATTTTCATGTAGCAGAGTCTTAAATTTCTAAGGCTTTCTTGAAAAAGCATTTTGCTTATTCAGATAATTTTAAGTTCATTAACTTTTAAATCAGTTAAATTATAAAATTATATTGAATTTAAACCTATCGGTAATTTACCAAATATAAGAATGACTTGTAACTGTAATGGCTGTGTACTAATCCGTTATCCATTTTAACATTTGAAAATTAATACATATTAATAATAGACTTTCAAAACCTTCATTCCTTTCCGAAATAATACAAATTGATTTTGATAAAAATCGGCCAAAATGGAAATACTAATAGAATATTTGGGCTGAAGCAAATCTACATTTGAAAAAAAATTAATACTTTAAATTTCGCAGCTCATATCTCGATGAATTTTAAAGGTATCTTGATGATTTAATATTCAAAAGAAAGCTTACAATCTTTTGAATATTAAATAATCAAGATACTTTTAAGATACTTTTAAAATTCATCGAGATATGAGCTGTGAAATTTAAGTTATTAATTTTTTTTCAAATGTAGATTTGCTTGATTCTATTGACAGCAGCCCATTTATCTTTATGCTAGAGTATGAAACTAGAAAAGACATTCCTAGAATAGACCCGGGATTTACATATTTATCATAAAACTAATTGTATGTAATTTAAGAAAATTATTTGTGCACAGTAAATTTGTAAACTTTTAGGTCTAAAGCTAAGCTAAAACTAATTAGAAGAGATAATCATATAGAGCCCATTGTTGTTGATCAAACAAGAAAAAACGATCGCACCCCTACTTTCTGTGCCAGGTTATGTCGATCATTGCGGCACAGATCCCTGATTCACAAATCGGATTCCAAGAATCAGGTGTAACGTAACATCAGGAAATTTTAAAAAAGTTTCCTTAAGTGATTTTACTATATAATTGTTGTAAGTGGGAATGGAAATAAGTGGATTCGGAAGTTCCAGGTTAAATTAGGGTTAGGGTAAGGGTGTATAAGTTGTAAGTGGAAACGGAATTAAGTGGAAACGGAATTTTATATAAACCCAGCATTTTGGGGTTGATTTTATCATATACAGATATATACACCCTTACCCTAACCCTAATTTAACTTGAAATTCCGAATCCACTTAATTCCATTCCCACTTACAGCATATACAAGCGGAAAAGCTACCGACTGAAATCTAAGTTTAAAACAAAAATAAAATTTCACCATTTCGTGTAACTCGGCCTTGTGATTACATGGGGCATGGACTAGGAACACCCGTCTCTGACACATTTTTAACAATTTCAAGATTTTTGATTCAAATTAAAGTGCCGGCTTATATTTATATGAATTTCGCTTTTTACCATACGTTGACAATAATTTATTTACGATTTTCAAAAAAATCAACAGGTCGATAACAAATGAAGAATTGACGGGTTGATGAGTCGAAGCGAAAATTGTATTATAAATAAATACTTTGCCAATCATTACGCCACTTTGTAGGTTTAGCTCATACTTTACATTTTGCATAATAACTAATTAGAGTCTAATAGACAATATAAATAGAGGGTTATTCTTGGTAAATAAAAAAGATATTCTCTTTTTGCTAAAATCAAATAACTAAGAAAATACCTTCTGCACAATAGTTACTTGTTCATTATTATAAATATCTAATACTTGCGACCAACGGTTAAATTGGCAGTGTAATAGGAAAGACTCTCCCTTGTCGTAACACCGGGCAATTGATTTACACTAGTCAATCAGACGAATTTCTTCCTATGAATAGTAGATCACAAATTTGAATATATGATATGACCTTTAGCTTATACTATTTTACACAGTGGATAACAATAACCATAAATATTACAATAGAATCATAACCTTAAATAACTACTCTATGTTAATCATCTCTTAAAACTAATCAAATATACAAACCTTGAATTAGATAATATAAAAGTATGATACGTATCATTGCAAAACTTCCAGCCTAATCGTACAAATCGATTTTATAATTGATGCTTAAAAATAAGAATGTTGCTCAAAACTATATGAATTTTCAAATAATTGTATTATGAAAGTTTTAAACTGTGTAGGGAAATGATTTTGGAGGTTTTGCTGAGTTGCTTTTCTACATCAACGTTTTTTGTCTAATAAATGCTGTTCTTTTTTAAAAAAAAAATCTAGCCATAAACACATTTAGGCTTATACTAAAAGTGCATTTTCGATTAATAAATGTCGCAAACTTTCTTGATTATCGAATTCTTTCATCATATTTCGGGTTATGACATAATCTGTCATACATTGATACCCTCAAGTTTGTATGCATAGATCATACCTTCATGTTAAGCTATCAGATGCAACAAATCAAAAAAGTAAAGCGTACGAACTCAGAGAATTGAATTCAAAAATTTAATATATTAGCCTTAAAATTTCGGTCGGTTTGAAGCTTTAACCCGAAAGTTTGTCAAACCGACCCCTCGGCCCGTTCGGAGCACTAAACATATCTATCCATTTCTATTTTTTTTTTATCCGTTATGATGTCGATCCGGAAATATTCGACGTGCCTTACGAAGATAAACAATATTATCGTTTCAGATTTCACATAACCAAACTAAAAATTGACATAATTAAAAATTAAGATTCGATGTGTCCTGAAGCCATTATAAGACCTAGATGAAAGATGGTTAATTGGCAAATTGATTCGTCAATGGTTTTGTACATTATCAGCGGTTTTGTCAGGCATGTAATTTGACGAAATTCAAAATAACTGTCATGCATCTTTAATTTTCAAAATTTTTTTTTTGCAATTATGTTTTTTAAATTTATTGTTACACAATACCTGTAATTTTATTGGATCCGGACAAAGAATTTTAGGATCGGTCGACATAAGGACACTGTCACGAGAGACTTTTTATCGACAGCGCCAATTTAGTTCAGGAGCGTGAGCATAAAAATGAGAAACCGAATATTTTATTTACGAACTCAAGGCACTTTAAAGTACTAAACAAACAACTTTATTGTATCCCAGACACTAATTAGTACGTTCCCAACGCACTAAAGTCCAACTCAAATACCAAAGACTCACTAAGACTAAAACTAACTAAAAGACTAAAGAACTAAAATACATAACGTTCTATATATCTATGAATAGACTCTAAAATAAGCTATAGACTATTTAAAGACTAATTAGGGTATGCTTTATACTTCGCATAAACTATTATTAAATTGTTACACGCAAAAGTATATAAGAGTATAATGGTTATACTACAAATTATATATGTTACACAAGCAAAAGTTTAATTTTGAAACTTTGTTGCGTCAATATTTAGGCATGCTTCAATTGTTATGCCAAATACTCGAACCAGCTTATATAATACCTTTAACGGCC
Source organism: Racocetra fulgida (assembly GCA_910592135.1). Taxonomy (NCBI): domain Eukaryota; kingdom Fungi; phylum Glomeromycota; class Glomeromycetes; order Diversisporales; family Gigasporaceae; genus Racocetra; species Racocetra fulgida. The sequence goes on along the minus strand of CAJVPZ010001487.1, from coordinate 1,079 downwards.
TCAGTAAATCCTATTCACAAAAAATTTGATATCATCATAGGCCTCAATATATTTGGTTAAATTTATATGTACTCAAGATACATTGTCTAAAGACTTGAATCTGATTAAAATAAATTGATAAAAATAAATGTTTTAAGAGACATATGATTGTAATTGTCAAAGTAACAAACCTCATAATACCACTGAAATGTCAAATTGAATTTGCACAATAACAGTAACCTGCTCATAAAATACTTATAATGACCTTAATATTTTTGAGAATATTTGGTTGAATTTAATACAATGCTTCACGACTACTTAAGTATTCAAAAGTTTAATATTTGGAAATTAATCAATAAAGTGGTATACATTCTTTTCAATGATGCTAGTAATTAAAAAAATAAGTTTACTTCATGCCTGTGGAAAATTTAACGCTTGCTATTAACATAAAGTTATTCTCCAACAACGATAATCTTTAGATCATACTTTAAAAATTTCGGATTGCCACGAACTGGTTCCGAATCAATCCAACTTTCAGATCAGAATTGACTTCTGTTCAATTCTGGACCAAAATAGAACACTATTGAGAACCTTTAAAAGACAAAAGCTAAAGTAAGGTAAAGTACAACCTTCCAATAAGAAAGTAAAAAAAAAAAATTTAAAGGAAATCCTCCAAACAGGAGCTGATAACCTTTAAAAAGCGTAAGGTAAAAAAAAAAAAAAACTTTCGAATTTAAAGGAAGTTCTCCAAACGGGAGCTAATAACCTTTAACAGACGAAAGATAAAAAAAATAAAGACCTTCGAATTAAAGGAAATCCTCCAAACGGGAGCTGACAACCTTTAAAAGCGTAAGGTAAAATAAAAAAAAAAACTTTCGAATTTAAAGGAAATCCTCCAAACGGGAGCTGATAACCTTTAACAGACGAAAGATAAAAAAAATAAAGACCTTCGAATTAAAGGAAATCCTCCAAACGGGAGTTGATAACCTTTAAAAGCGTAAGGTAAAATAATAATAAAAAAATTTTCGAATTTAAAGGAAGTTCTCCAAACGGGAGCTAATAACCTTTAACAGACGAAAGATAAAAAAAATAAAGACCTT
>CAJVPZ010001486.1:0-14386 GCA_910592135.1 Racocetra fulgida | reverse complement strand
AATTTTGTAAAAATTAATGTATAGGAATAAGAAGTTTATTACTAGAAAACTAAAATCTTGTTTATAATAAAATTTAATAAAATTTAAAGGGAAGACAAATTCTATAGCCTCCTAAATAACTTAATATCTTTGGTACTTTAAGAAGAATAGGGCAATTATGTTTGGGGGTAGGCCTCTGTTGATCAGTATGTACTAGTCGAGAATAACAAAGAAAACTTTGTTTGCTTTTTACTAGGGCTACTAATTATTAATTAGTAACTAGACCGTTGTCAGCTACTTGTGACTTTTATTTTCCTAACAGTATTAAACTTAACACAGTTAAATTTAATATTGCTTTAATAAAGACTATATTTTGAAGTTTTTAAATTTTTTTGTTTTGTTTACAAAATTGGAGATCAGCGGAAAGAGTTTTTTAAAAAATTTGATTAATGTTTATTATACACTACCTTACATATTAGTCTTTCAATAATTAATAAATATTTGTAATGATTTAGCTTTATTTAGTTGGTTATCTATATTTTTGCCTCCTTCTGACGCATATTTTTATGCAATAAAACAGATTACTATATTTTATATTGGTAGAAAAAACAAAGATACTTATTGTAAATAGTTGTGTTTGTACAAGAAAATAATTTAGGCAGTAAATACCTTTAATCTTATTGTACAAATGAAATGAAATATTTGGTTATTCTGCTGTATATATAATTTGTGAATTTTTAATAAAAGAACCTGATCACTGAAGTTGTATTAGAGAAAAAGGTTCTATACTATGGAATTAGGAACCAAAAGGAAGTAAAATCAGAAGGCATCTAAAGCTAAGGTATAATGATCTATCTGAGTTAACTAGTTTGGTAGTTTGGAAAGAATTAATATAAGAACTAGTTTAAAGCAGATATCAGGATCAGAATAAACCTTATAAGGGTACTAAATACTGGAATTGAGCAGTTTAATGGTTAGCTCTAACTGCTAATAATAGTTTTGGCTACTACAAAAAGTATTCAAAGCCTAATTTGAAAATGTGTAGAATATAGAAAAATTAAAGAAGTATATATTATATGTCGCAGCTGATGCTGGAAACGGCTGAAGCTAGAAATCAGGGACCCTGATTTAAAAATATAAACCCTGCCAAAATCCACTTATACTCTTTCATTATAAAAACTAACCCTAAATCCTAATCTAACCATGAAAAAAAAGCTAAAAAAATGCACCCCAAAAAATTTTAAAAATTTCATAATAAAATATTTAAAATTTCCAGCTTCAGCCGTTTCCAGCTTCAGCCGCAACATTATATCTTCTCTAGAGCAATCTGGTAGTATGAAAACTCTACTAAAATATCTATAAAATTAGAGTGCAAGTAGTATAATATATGTTGATCTGAGTGGTCTTCAATTGAAGCAGCATGAGGTTATAGGCTGGCATAATTAAGATGATGGTGTAGCAAAGGGAATATCAGAGAATTTAAATAGATAATCTCCTAATTAGATTATAAATATAGCATCTAATATAGAACTTTCGAGTGGACTACTTAAATAGGCAACCTTGTTAACCAAAAATGTATTACTAAAATATCTAATAAAAATTCGCCTGTTTATGATATTGTAAAGAAAAAAATAATTGATTAATCAATTAATCAAACTAGTAGTAATTAATAATTACTAGCAATTAGTGATCCAATGAACTGAACTGAACTAAACTTTTAAATAAGTTCAAGTTCAGTTTTCTTTTTGAACCAAATTTGAACCTAAACTTTTAAAACTATTTTCAGAACCGAGTTCAATTTGAATATTTTAGGCAAGTTCAGTTCAGTTCGAAGTTCATGAACATATTTGGGTTCAAATATCTATAATATGAAATTTACTTAAAAATAACATGTAAGATTTTTACTAACTAAATAGCTCTTCAGAACTGTCCTAAAGGGCTATTATAAAATTAAAAATAAAAATAAATACAGTTGCACTTCCATATAAGCATCTTCTATATAAGTATATTATCTATTATAAGCATATTTATTTGTTGAACCAACTACTATTAAATATATAAAAATAAATTCTATGTTCTATAAGAACATTTTTTGTAGCTTCTGATAGTGTGATTATATAGAAGTGTGACTATATATATATATATATACTGTATATATATTTTTTTTTAAGGTGTCCTTTGGGACCAAGCTTTATTGATGTTTTATCGTTGATTACATGGATCTACATTTTTAGTATTACAGATGTATATACCCACCAATTATTCTAAGCTAGGTACCTTTATACTGAAGTGCCCCCTACTTATCTTATTTGAGCTTGGTTACCCTGTTAGTTGCCTATAGGTCCCTACAGGTAGGTGAAGTAGATGCTCTCCAATCTTTCTATGTCTCACATATTTCTGGATTAGGATTTTTCGATAACTTACGCCAAGTCTGAGAACAAGTACTTGTGAGCTAAGGTTGCTACAGTTACCTACTACAGCCCTTGTAGAGTTTACCCAAATCCTGATACCTACTTTACAGACTTCCTCTCATATCTCCGAAAATCTAAACTCCCAATTCAATAGTCCGGAAGGGCTGGAAACCTTTCTCCAGTTTTCCCTGTTAGCCTAGTTGGTATTAGTGCTTTATCATACACCTTGGTCTTGTCTGGTTTTCTGGTATCCGGTTGATCATCCTTTATATAATAACTGTCAAAGATCTGTGCTACCTTTCTACTTGAGTCTCGCCAAGCAGGCTTCTGTACCCTGTAAATTTACTGGATTTATTCAGTAGCTTTACTCGGGTTTCACATAACTCATATATCACACTACATGTTCCACTACCTCTCAGTACAAGCTGATGCGACCCTTATTACAGGTTCTATAACCCAATAGGATATAGTCTTCCAAATGCATTTTCTATAAATTCGAATTTTCATTGCCAATAAGATTCGAACTCCAGTCCTGCTGCTTGGGGGTGCGACAACTTGCCAACTTTACTAAGTTATCACACCAAGTATGACTATATATAAAATATATTAAACTTTAATTTGCTACTAATTAGATCAGATAAAGATAAATATAATAGAGTCTTATATTATAGGTCAGTAAACAACTTATACTAATTTTTATTAAAGTATAAATAATACAGTATATATATTTTTTTAAAAAAAAACCATAGTTTCAAATCCTTCTATTCAATAATTTCTGCATCTATAATCAAAGACATTGTGCTGCCTTTATAGTTTTAGATGCCAAATTATATCTGTTTTTAGCTATTATATTTCTATTAGCAAAAAAGAAACATTTAGAAGCAACAGAGGTTGCAGAAATTGTTAGATAGTCACAAGCTATACAGAAAAAGCAAGAATACTGGATTTGATTTGCCTATATAAATATATTAAATTAAGAAAATACTTTTGCGACACTATAGTGTCATGGCACTATGTCATATATAATTATCAGATCGTATATGTAAATTGATTTTTTAAAGTAAAAATTTGTTTTTTTTTAATATTAGGGTAAGGGTGAGATCTTGATGTTGGGGTTAAACAAAACTTAAAGTAAAATTGCGCAAGGAATTTTTTTTGTTAGAGTCCAAAAGGTGGATTCATAGACAAAATTTTGAGATATAATCGATTTTTTAAAAAATTCTTTGTTTTTATTACACAAAGCTGATCTATACGTTACACCTGATCTTAAATTCTGATTGGCTATAATGCCCTAGTGTCATAGCACTATAGTGCTATAAAAATATTTCCATAAAGATAAAGGCAAAACTTTATCTTAAAAAAAAAAAAACATTAAATTTAGTTAAATAGTTTTTTTAAAAGACAAATTAAAAATTGTTAACTTTGAATATAAATAAAAAGAGAATTACTTATTAAATTTTAATAATTTTACTACTATTAAAATTAGAAAAGCCTAATAAATAATTTTAATTAAAACTAAAAAGAAGGTTTACTTATTAAAATTATCTCTTTTAAAGTACTTTTTTAAAATTTAGAAATACAATACCAAAAATGGGAGTATAAATACTAGCACTCTAAAAATAAAGATTTTTTAAAAATGTTGATATCTTAAAAATTCATCTATAAAACTACCTTTAATGTTCTAACAAAAAAATTCTTTGCTAAATTTTGCATATATTTAACACTTTACTAAAATCTCAAGCCTTACTTTAACCTTAAAGTAAATAAAATGAAATCTTTCTTTAGTTTGTCATTATTGGCTAATTATACACTACTGCTGGTTATTTTAAATAAAAATCTTAATAAAATATTAATTGATTTAGTAAATGATGTTTTTTCTTTAACAAATCAAATGATTCTTTTAAAAGTATAAAATCTAATAAACACAATATTCTAAAAATATACTTGATTGCCATAACCAAATTTTTATAATAATAATCAAAGAAAGAATGTAAGTCAAAATAAATTATTAAAGCTAATTAAAAAAAATGCAATTGCATTAGAAAACCTTGTAGATTTTATTTAACCCCAACATCAAGATCTTACCCTTACCCTAATATTAAAAAAAAACCAAATTTTTACTTTAAAAAATCGATTTACATATGATCTGATAATTACATATGATATAGTGCCATGACACTATAGTGCCACAAAAGTATTTTCTATCTTTATTAATAATTTGTATTGAGAATTTACTATGGGTTTCTCTGGCCAGAGCCAAGTTACAAAAATTTTACAAAAATAAGATTCAGACTACCAGAAGCTATCTAAACTAGAAATTCTAATTCATCTGCAACCTAAACCTACTAGAGTGATTAAAACTCACCTAGATTTAATAATATAAAATGTTATTAGTTGGTGTATTATATTTAATCTATGTGATAGTCCATAGTGATATTTTTCTGATTGCTTTCCAAGGGGTGGACATGTGTTATTATCATGTTGTTGGTCAAGTAGCCTACAAGGGCAGCTGTATGTGTGTGGTATTTTGCAATAGGTTATATTAGGATTAGTTATTCTATGAAAAGTTCTTGAGTTTCGATTAGGTCTAGAAGGTATATTATTTTGTTGTTTCTACTCTAAAAGTTTAATGCAATATGGTATCCATATCTGATTGTATATGTTTTGTGAGATTTGTATAAGGAATTGAATAGTTGTCTTTGTTGCAGCTTGGTTAGAGTTTGTATATTCTCTTATGGATTGTATAAGAGATCTTGGGATAAGTCCTTGAACGGTTGTGTATAGGTTAATGTTGTTATGTCAGTTGTTAAATGAAAAGCATTAGTAATTTATAAATATATTATATAGATCTTGTAGCTGAGTATTGGTGATATCTATGTTCGAGTGGTGATGAAATTGTGTATAGTATTAGTAATAAGTATATTTATTGTGGATGTGTCTAGGCAGATAAGCCAGTATTTTTGGCTTTCTCGAGCTCCACATGTTATATAGTTGTTATTTGAGATTGTTAATAGATATAATGTGTATTGATATATTAGAGTAGGAAGTATATCTAGCATAAGCTTGATTTTAAATGTTTTTGTTGGCATAGTTTAAAGTTGGTATAGGTAGTTGATCTTTTGTAGTTGTTGTTTAGATAGAGCCAGGTTGTGTTTCAGTTAATTTGTAGTGATAGAGGTATTATGTTGTCCATACGATATTGGGATGACCACATTGCTATAATGTGAACATTACATATATTTTAATTGATCTACGGTTTGGTTGTTGAAATATGAATTGTTGATATTAGATAAGATATGATAAGTTGTATTTGTTATTATCTTTTTTTTTTTTTGGTATTAAGGTAAGGCCTTGCTCATATCTTTATTAAGTAATTTTTTAAAATAGTAACTGCATAGGATTAAACTATATAGAGATATTACTATTCATATGAATACAAATAAAGCAAAATTACATGCAAGAATAAAAGCTCAGATATATTTATCTGTGATCTAAACCTACTAGAGTGGTCAAAAACTTATCTAGATTGTGATAGTTGAGATATAATTTAATGAGATACTATATTTTATCCAATGTTTGATTCAGAAACTGATTTTTCTTATAGCCTAGCTGGCTGGAGAGCAAGTGCCAGTTTTGGAATGTAAATAATCTGGTAGTCCACATATACAGGAGTATGTATAGTTTCTTTGAGTAAAATTTCTTCTATTTAGATTTGATATTGTATTATTATATCTGATATAGGAGTATGATAGTTCATGTTGTATTCTCTAGTTAGAAAAATTAGTACAGTATAGTTTCCAAATCTGTTCGTATGTCTGTTCATTAATCTTGAGTAAAAGTTCAATAATAATATGTGATGCTATCTTATAAGAGATGTTAAAGTTCTGTAAAAATTTAATAATAGATTTGGAAATTAAGCCTTTGAGTATAAGTTCTAAATGATGAAAAGAAGATAGTAATGCTGAGGAGTTAAATGCTTCATGGTTTTAAATTTGGTAGATGAGTTCGTTTGTTTGGATAGATGAGAGGTCTAGTTCTAGTGACTTAATATAATTATTAACAGTAGTTAGAATAATATTATTAATTTGTATTGAGTTAGTATATACATACCAGTGTGAGTGTGAATCAGTTGTTCTGTATTGGAAACAATTAGCATTATAGAAAGTTGTGAGATAAAGTATATGGTGATGAAAATAAGTAGATAGTTTATTAAGTAATATTTTAATTTTAAAAGAATTGAGTTGATTGAGCTTAAAATTGGTGATACTGTGGGTAGGCTTATAGTTGTGGTTGAAATATAACCAGATTGATTTTTAGTCTATTTTGTGATTAGTTTAAGACCATTTTTCATTGCATTTTTGTGAGAACCATATTGCAAGAATATGTGCTTTACAGATAGATTTCATAAAATGTTGTATAGGAAGTTTGATAGTAAATTTTTTATCTCTGTATTGTATAATATAGTATGGGTTATAAATATTTATATAGTTGAAGTGCAATTTAGATACTAAAATGTATTGTTTAGCTAATGAATCAGCTAAATTGTTAAAGAAATTATCTGTATGAGCTGGAACTTTATGAAGAGTGAAGTTAATTTAATATGATTTAATGATATTGAGAAGAGTATGCTATAGTGACTAAGCATTGAATTTAAAAAGTTTGTTAGGGTTGAAGGTATAAGAATGAAATTGATTATATTTAAAATAATAGATTGAGAATCTGTATAGATATTAATTATAAAGTTATATGGGACTGTTGAGATAGCTGCCAATATGACAAACAGTTCAGCTTTATATGAAGATGGCCAGAGTTCAATTTGAATATTAAATTGTAATATAATTTGGTTATTGTTATCAACTTGGACCCAGCCTATATCTATAGTACAGTGTTTAGTACCAATGTTGATTACAGATCCATCAGTATAAAAATTAATTACTTTATGATTGTGGTTGTTAATGGATATTGTTTGGAGTTTAGCAGCTGCTTCACTGGTTTGAAAGACTTGATAAGCAATAGAATCTATCATTGGGATAATAGGTGGTATTGGTAAAGTAATATTGTAAGGTGGGTGTTTAATTACTGTAGAGAAGATAAGGTCCATGTAGTTGGCATTAAATCTAAAATGATTTAAATGAATTCTTCTAAAGAACTGAGTAGCTGTGATTGCTGATATGTTGACTATACAGGCCGTTTTAATTCTGTTGGAGTTGAGATGACATCCTAAACAGGGTTTGCAGTTAACTGGTGGAAGTGGATAGTAGTTAATAGTATTTAGGTTAAAGTCTGCTTGCCAGTGAGTGATTGAAAACTCTTGGTTGTCTGAGTATAGTTTACATATTTTTCTAAAAATGATTTCATCATTATTAAATATAATTGCCCATGGTTTGAACTTTTTAGAAATGTTGTAAGTGCTAAGAGCAAAGATGTTAGTTTCTGTTTGTTGAAATTGAGGAAGTAGGATACAATCATTTTTGTCTGCTAAGATTAGATTTTCTAATATATTAAACCAAAGTGGTATTCTGCCTTTAGGTATATGTTTGATTCTAGGTGATATATGTTGCCAGTCTAGCAGATTTATATTGTCTGCTATACAAAGCTGCTCAAGATATAATAACTATAAATGTCTTAGTTGTTGTTTAAAAGTATTTATACTTTGAATATTGGTATAAGATTTGTTCGAGTGATTGTAGGTTGTATTGTGTAGGCCAGAAAAAATTAGGATTAGCTGTCAAACTAATTTGTAGATGAGGAAAGAGTTGGATAATTTTGCAGTTTAGAGTAAACTTATTTGGTCCATCGATGATAGGATTAGGGTGTTGCAGTATATTTGTGCTAAACCATAGGTTGTTTTGAAGTTGTTGTAATCTAATGCGTGTTGTTACTCCTAACAGGTTAGAGTCATTAATACGTATATGAAAGTTGGTAATATGGTGTTGTAATTGTATATTCCAAATATTACAGATATTATATAGATATAGGTTAAGCATAGTGCTGTTTGGGATAGATTTAGAAAGATGAGATTTGTGTTTAGCTACTGTAAGGTATTTGGCTAGTATTTGTTATATATAGTACAAGATAATACTATATTTTGTAGTCTGTATTCTAGAGTATATATTATAACTATATAGACTATTTGTTTGTCAGTAATCTTTTTTGTGTTTGCAATATAGATTAGATGAAGAGTTTCATCTTGTATAAGTTTAATCTGTTTGGTTTGTTTGTTGTTTAATGTAAACCAGCATCCTAAATATTTAAAAGGCTGGTTGCTTGGTATAGAATTAAGTGTGTAATTGATAAAGGATATAGAAGTAGGTTTACAATTTGTAACAAATATTGATTTTGTAGGATTAATTTGGAGGTTGGCCATTTGATAAAATGACATAGCTGTTTGAGTAATCAATTCCATTTCTGTCTTGGTTTGTGCAATCCATAATGTGTCATCCATATATGCTAATAAGAATGTTAATGCTTGTGTATATTATTTGTGTTTAGAGTATAAGTTTGTATACCAGGTTTCAGATAAAGTGTATCCTGTATAACAAAATGCTACTTTATAAATTAGGGAGTCATAATAGATCCTTCAAAACAGAGAGGTTATGGTCTCCTTTTGATCAATGCTATTTTTGACCTGGTAGTTCTTAGTAAGACCTAGGTTAGTGATAACTCTGTTGTGACAGTCGGAGAGTAAGTTGAAAAGTATTTCAATAAGTTTGGTAGGCATATGGATGTGTGTTAAATATTTTTTAAAAAGATCGAGGTTAACAGAATCATAAGCTTTGCTCATATCCTAAGATATAAGCCAAAGTTTTTTAGAATTGCAAGAAGTATTCTCAATAATATTGTTAAGAATATATATAGAAATTGCTGTACTATTGCCTGAAAGGATAATATAATTATAAGAAGAAAGAATAAAATGTTTGGTGAAGATGTAGTTGAGTCAGTTTGTAAGGATTTTGGTGTATAGTTTTTTGATATGTTCAAGTAAACTTATTGGTCTAATGTTGGTTAAATCTCTGTCAAAAATAGGTTTCTTGGAAATTAGAAAAATTCTTTCTTCTTTTCATTATTTAGGAATTTGTTCGTATTAATACATCTGTTAAACAAAGCAGTAATGGCTTGAAGAAAAGTATAACCTGCATGTTTCAGCATTTCATAGCTAATTTTCGAAGAATTACAAGCTTTGTTGTTAGGTAATTGTGAAAAAGTATTAGACATTTCCTCAATAGAAAGTTCTGTAAGAGCACTATGGTACCATTCTGGGTCAACATGACTAAGAGGTTCATAGTCAGTTGCCCAAAAAGAATTATAGATATTTTCATTAATTAGTCTAGGTTCTGTCTATTGTTCAAAGTGCTGTTAGATGTGAGTTCTAATACTGTTTGTGTCTATAATAATATTATTGTCTGTTTTAATATTGTTAAATTTAACTGGATCTTTGTGACAGTTTAATATACTGTTGATCATAGATTTGGGATTGGTTTGAAGTTTGTCGCATCTTTTGGAGATATTATCATTTATTTGCTGTTTAATTTCTTTAATGTTTTTAATATTGCGTGCATGATAAAGTGCTTTCCATTCATTATTGCTTGCAGATATCCAGTTGGATAATAAATCATAATTAGTTAGTATTAATGGTATGTTTAAATTGTAGGTTGAATTAATGTGATTGATTATAGAGTTGTGTTGGTTTGGTATAAGTGTGTGATTTTTAATTATTGCTTTAATTTGTCAGATAATATTTCCTAATTTTTTAAGATGTGTATGCAAAAGAGAGGCTTTAGATGAATAAACATATTAGAAATTACATACAGTAAATTTTTTGTTTGGTATATGTTGCATAGTAGCAGAGATGATACTGGTTTGAATTTTGTGCCAGGTGGCTTTAAGTGATTCTAATGTATGTGAGTGTATTGTTATTTGTAAGATTAGAAGAAACTTGGTCAGTATATACTTGCCATTCAAAAACAATCAACTCTCCCTGACGATCACTTGAACACAAAAACAAGCAGAAGCAAAATTGATAAAAACTCAACAAAAGCTTTAGAAAACATCTCAAGTGACTCTAACAAAAGAGAAAGAGCAACAAAATTAACAGATAGTGAGCTTAGAAAGCAACAAAAAGAAACTTGTACAAAGCAAGCTATCTAAGAAAAACCAAATTTTGCGTAGAAATTTTGAAAAAAAAGAGGATATTGGCCTGACCCTGAACGCAGATTATCGGTAGTCACACAAACACATAAACAAACAAACACGTCTAGAATAGGCCAAAACAAAGTAAAAGCGCACGTGCAAAGCAAAACAACAACAACAACAAAGTCACGTGTAAGGAACAAATAGAATTGTCAATAGAACCTTTCAGAAAATTAGATTAGATTATCAAACAACATAGCAAAGATAGATTATCAACAGAATTAATAGATAACACAGTATGGCAAAGATGATCCTCTACGACTTCATAGAGAGTAGATGTGCAGCAGCATCAAAATACATGATGGATACACAACTAGAAAAACTCACTAAGGAAGTGTCAGTTAGTGCACCAAATGATATAGAATATATAGCAAAAAGTTTAACAATAAAAGATTTAGACAAGATCACAAACTCAGAATTAATTGCGTATGGAAGATTATGTACAGCATTAAGTGAAGCTGAATGCAGAAGAATAGAAGAAGGCCAAATAGAAAAATAGGCAATTAAGGCCAGATGGGTAAGCCAAAACCCGAAGTCAATTGAATATATGGCCGAATTGAGTAAAGAAGAAATCAAAAAGAGAAGTAACAAAATGGAAGGAATTATGAAAACAGAAGAAGAAGAAAACATGCAAATAAAAGAGTCGAAAAAAAGAAGACAAGAAGAAGAAGAACTGGAAAAAAAGATAGAATCGAAAGAAAGAAATGTAAAAGAACCAATTCGACAAACCGAAAGTGAGAGAAAGGGAGATGAACAAGAAGAAAAAGAAGAAAGTATAGTAATCTCAAGCCTAGGCGCAAGCTCATATGACTGGCTTAAAGAGAAAGGAATTGAAGTGAAAAAAAACAAAAAAGACAAAGAAGCACCAATAGAAAAATTGCGAGAGATGAGATTAAAAGCATTAGAAAAGAGATACAAGAAATTGGAAAAAGAGACCAACAAGACTCATTAGCAGAGATAGCATGCGATCCAATAAAATGCAGCATGTGGTCACCGAATAACAGAACATGCGAAGGTGATAAATCATTCATTGCAAAAGCACATGCATGCAAAGTACCAGGGAATACGCCTGAAGAAAGAGTTGCAAACTTAAAAGGTATTTTAAGCAAAGACAAACATATAAAATCAATACAAGAGGTATTCAGAAATGGAAATAGTTGGATAGAAGTAGAGTTCGATTGCGAATATAGCAGAACAAATGCAATCAAAAGAATTGAAAAGAAAGAAGGAGACTGGCTTTGGCTCATTCCAAATTTGGACAACGAAGAACAAAAACCTGGCCAAAGAAGCAGAGAGAAGGATTATAAAAAAGAGAGAAGCAGACGACAAGAAGAAGAACCGCAAGCCTTCAGAAGAAGAAACCTGTATGAAGAAATGGAAAGAAAAGAAAAACAATATGAAGAAGGCAGAACAGAATGCACCAGATATATTACTATCTGTGATCTACCAAAATCAACTAGCACAAAAGAAGTTCAGTATATGTGCAAAAAATTTGATAGGCTGGAAGACATTAAGATTAAAAGAACAGAATTCAGAACGGTAGCAGAAGTAAAGCTAGGATTTAATATAAAGGATTACAAGCTGCCTTAGGTTTTATCATTAGAAAATGGAAGGTTAGCGCAGGTTTCTAAAGGTAAAGAAAACAGAGAAGAGATGAATAGCCATTTTAGGCATACTATAAAACTAGAAGGCATCCTAGAAGAAGCTTCAGAAACATTATTACTAGGCTTTATTAAAGAAAGAGAAGCAAAGGCAGCATATATTTCAAGAAAAAGAAACGGCCGAATGAAGCAAGCAGCAATTATCACTTTTGAAAATGAGTTAGACTTGAAAAAAGCAACTAGTAAGCCAGTCAGATACAATAACTGAATACTAAATTGGGAGCAGGAAGGCAGATATGACAACTGCTCATGAAGCCCAGAAAGAAATGCATAGAGAGGAAGATCTCGACAACCAAAAGCAGCCTTTACAAAAGGAAAATGGAGAGAAACTTCATATGACAAGAAGGAAGAAAACACAGAAAAACAAGAAAGAGACAATTCAAAAGAAAAACACAAAGATAATAAGCAAAACAGAAGCCAAGATAACTGAAAAGTAGATTCCAGCATTATAAACAGAATTAATGAGCATCAATTAATACTTAAAGAAATATTAAGAAGATTAGATAGTATGGGCAATAAGCAGGCAGTACCTGCTCAACACTTCTAAAAAGGCGCCTTAGTTGAATTTATGAAAACTGATCAGAAGACTAGCCCCTTTCACAAAAGCCCTCAGAATAGATACAACAACAGGAAAAAAAAAGTCTTCGATCAGCAAATAGACATATACGCAAGAAAGGGGAAAAGAAATATAATAAGCAAAAACAAGATCCAAAACTTCAATACACTAAAAATTGGATTCCACAATATTAACAGCATCAAAATATGCAAAAACAGAGTAGAATCAACTATAGATTTTATGAAAGACAAGAATATTAATATTTTAGAAATAGCAGAAACAAACCTATCCGAGAAGGAAGGAAGATTTTTAATTAAAAAGCAAGAGTACTACGTTGCATATTGGTCAGCAGCAGAAGAACAAAAGAAGAAAGGATCAGGAGTCAGCATCCTGATTGACAAACAATGGGAAAAACACGTAGCAAAGGTATCTAGAGAGAGCCCATACAGCATCGACATAGAACTAGACTTCAAAGGAATTATGATCAATATCATAGTAATATATATAGCACCAAATGATCAAGAGGTGCACGAACAGATAAAGATATATATAAAGAAGAGAACAAATACAAGCAACAAAAAGAAGCAACAGAGATTTGTAATAATAGGAGACTTTAATACGAATCTTAGCAATGTTGCAATAAACCAAGCATCAAGCAAAAAGAAAAATACAAAAGAAAAAATCATAGAGGAGATAGAATTAAAAGGCTTGGTAGATGCGTGGAGAGAAACAAATCCAGAAGATGAAGTAGCGACATGGAGCAATCAGAAGTCAAGATCCAGAATAGACACAATATGGGTTGATAAGCTCTGGGCAAGAAACATAATGCAAAAAAAGATAGTAGATATATCGTTAATAACAGAAAGTGATCACAAAGCAGTAGTACTTACACTAGAAACAGGAATAGACTTAAGAATAAGAAATCAAACAAGAATGAGACATCTGGACAAAAAGAAAATAAACATTGATATAGATAAAACAAACAAAGAAGATTGGTAGAATTACAGATCCAGGCTTGAAGAAGAGTTAAGAAAAGGTATAAAGAGCATCATGGAACAAAGAAAAGAAGCTTCAAGAATACGAACAGAAGCAGCAACTTATCGAGAAAGAATACGACGAGAGGAAGAAAATTTTAACATGCTAGATATTGACAGCATGTAGGACATAATTGAGTCTTCGATAAGGAAAGCAGCACTCAGCACTTGGTCAAAAAAGAGAAAACTACCAGAACTGAAGTCAACACTAGAGCATAGTGAAACAGTAAGAAAATTATGGCTAGAAACTCAAACACTTAGTAAATGGTGCAGGAAAATAAAGAAGACAGGGTACACAGGCCTGGTATGGAAAGAAAAAGAGAAAATGGAGAGATACATACTGAAGATCAAGGCAAAATAAGATTTATCAGAGCTAGCTGACTTAAGAGACTATAAAAGCTTAGAAGTATGATAGAAAATTATATACAAAAGGTGGCAAACAGAAAGACGTACAGAAGAAGGAAAGATCAAAGATTTTATTGAGAAAAGATTTGAAATGGTGGTAAAAAACCAGAGAAAAATGATAGATAGTCTGCTAGAGAAGCCACATAGAAG
>CAJVPZ010001485.1:0-14388 GCA_910592135.1 Racocetra fulgida | reverse complement strand
TTGGCTGTTTAAATGATATGTCTTGTATTAAATATAATATAAAAGATTGTAAATATTATTGTGTATAAGTAAGAGTATTGTAAAATAATTAGTGTTTATTGCTAAATTATCAGCTATATTATTAAAAATATTATTACTATATATAGTGATTTTTTGAAAAGTAATTGTAAGTTTGTATACTATAGTTATATTTAATAAAGTATATCAAATTAGCCAGTAGTTTTAGGAATATTATTTGTTAGATGTTTGTTGAATTTGGATATTATAGGTTGTAAATCTATATAAATTGTTATATAACTTTCTTAAAGATATATACTAATTACAGTAAGTATTGCTATAAGTTCACTTTATATAATGAGAGTTATAAGTTAATCTTTGCTAAGTAGATATTTAATATAGTATTATTAAAAACTTGGATCTATCCAAATTTTATTATACATCATTCAGTTAATATATTTTTAACTAAACTATCAGTATAAAAGGTCAGTTCTATATATTAATTATTGTTGTTTGCAATTTGTTCTAGAGTTCTGAATAATTGGTTATCTTTAAAAATTTTAAATATTGTATTATTGTAAATAGTGATTGTTAGTGGTATAGATATAGTAACAGAATTATATAATGCAATAGAGTATAATAAGTCTAATAGATTAGCATAAAATTAAGTTTATTAAAGAGAATATATATTTTACTTTGGGTTTGGGCTCTATAGCTTAGCAGTTAAGTTTCCAAACCCTCACAGACTAGATCAATGGTTTAAGTCAGGCTGGAGGCAAAAATCTTAGGATTTTTAGCTTTTGTAACCCAATAGGGGACCATAATCAAATGCGGAGCCCTGTGGTTAAGTCCAAGTGCAAGTATGAAACCAGAAAAGAAAATTTTCGGATAGAGGTCAAATTGTGGAGTGGTGGCACTACATATGACAGGTCATGGAAGGTTCTGTTATATGAAGGTTGTGCATATTAGTCCTCGATTAGGGGTGACTAGGGCAGCACCAACATCCCCAGTAGTTGGGGTACTTGATTGAAAGAGTGACACAATGATAACAAAACTGAAGTAGTGAGAAAAGTGGTGAATATGAAGATGACTTGTAGTAAAGAATTGGTCTATTCAGAGTTTAGAAGCATCTCTGGCCCCAAGCCACTTAGTCTATTAAGGAAGAAACCTGTAAGGACAGAGCGAGAAGGCTGAAACTTGAGGTATGTGATAAAAACTCAAAATGGCTAGATTCACCAGGCTGGTAGTACAATTGTACAAATCGGGCTTGTATACCAGAAATTGATAAGGAATACCAAATACTAAAATTAGAAGTATTACAGACCACAAGCCGCAACTAGGTCTAGACCCCTAGAGCTTTGTAACCTAAAATATTAGGGCACTGAAACACCATAACTCAAACTATAGAAGAGAAGTAATACGAAACTCGCAATCTGAAAGTTATAGGATAACTTATAACGCAATATGGTGAGTCTGCACTAACTACTTATAATCATTTTTTTTTTTTTTTAAGGTGTCTTTCGGGACCAAGCTTTATTGATATTTTATCATTGATCACATGGATCTATATTTTTTTAGTATTACAGATATATATATCTATCAATTATTCTAAGCTATATACCTTTATACTGAAGTGCCCTCTACTTATCTTACTTGGGCTTAATTACCCCATTGGTTACCCATAGGTTCTCACAGGTAAGCGAAGTAAATGCCCTCCAATCTTTCTATATCCTACACATTTCTGGACTAAGATTTTTCAGTAACTTATGCCAAGTCTGAGAACAAGTACTTGCGAGCCGAGGCTACTACAGTTATCTACTACAGCCCTTGTTGAGTTTACCCAAATCTCAGTACCTACTTTACAGACTTCCTCCCATACTTCTGAAAATCTAAACTTCTAATCTGATAGCCTAGAAGAGCTGGAACCCTTCTTTCATTTTTCCCCGTTAGCCTAGTTGGTATTAGTGCTTTGCCAAACACCTTGGTCCTGTCCGGTTTTCTGGTATCTATTTAATTATTCTTTATATAGTAACTGTCAAAGATCTGTGCTACCTCTCTATTCGAGTCTTGCCAAGCAGGCTTTCATATCTTGTAAATTTGCTATATTTATTCGGTAGCTTCACTTGAGTTTCATGTAATTCATACATCACACTATATATTCCACTACCTCCCAGTACAAGCTGATGCGACCCTCATTACAGGTTTTATAACCCAATAGAATACAGTTTTTCAAATGCATTTTCTGTAAATTTGAATTTTCGTTGCTGGTGAGATTCGAACTCCAGTTCTGCTGCTTGAGGATGCAACAACTTGCCAACTTCATTAAGTCGCCACACCCTTATAATTAATATTTTTTAAATTTTAAAATATTTAAATAAAAATTTTTTTAATCAGAATCATTTTTGATCAGTATACAATCAACTCTCCTTACTGATCCTTTATACACAAAAATATGAAAACAAAACAACAACAAAAAACAACAGAAACACACAAACGGCTATAGAAAACAAGACTTGCAGCTTTAAATAAAAAGTAAGAAGACTAAAAATAATATTCAGTCTCTTAAAAGACTTGAGTGAATAAAACAGAAGCAGCAAAGATATAGCAGAAAAACTTGAAAAATCATTGATAATTTTGCTCTTTGCAAGTCATTTGGGGAATTGGTTTTGACCCTGTAATGCAGATCAGTTACTGTTATACAAGATACACAATACGTAATGAAGAATAAACAAAGAAAACATGTTAAAAAACATGTGACAAATGAAAACAAAGAAAATATACAAACACAATAACAAATTAGTTACATGAAGCAAAAAACAATAGAAAATGCTAGAACAAAACCTACAACAGCAAAACAAGTGGAGGAATGAATAGCAGCAATCCATATAGAACTGAGATAACATAGAGCAGGAAGAATTAAATATACAGAACTTGCACTCAAGAAAAGAAATAATACAGCATATCAAGAAGTAATACAGTTAGAAATCGACCCAACAAAACACATCCTACTAGATGAAGTAACCAGTACTATAAGAAATCTATGTGCAGCAGAAAGAGAAATGCTGTTTACATGTAATAAAGAAAGATTGGCTGCCAAGTACACAAAAGCTAGAATAGAAACAGGATAGATGAAAAGACTAGACAAGCAGAGAAAGTGTCAACAAAGATAGCATAATAAAATAATATTAGGACTATTACTACAGTGCTTTAAAGAATCAGTAGAATTAATGGAAATAAAACAACATGAAGAAAAAAGAAAAAAAAAAATTAGAAGAAAATAAAGAAGATGCAAGTTTGACAGAAAGTGAAGCTGCTGAAACAAAAACATAAAGAAGCTAAAGAAAAAGAAGATATATTGAAGAAAAGAATCACAGGAAGCGATATTGAAGGCCTTATAGAGAAGAAAATTTTAAACAAACTAACTGAAGAATCAGGACCAAAAATTCTAGCATTTATTTTAATAGAAGAGAAAAACTTCATCAAGATACAAATTAAAAATTCACAAAGAAAAATACTAAGGTAGATAGCAGAGTTTATATACTAAGTAAATTTAGAAAGCAGACAAGATAATATTAAAGATTAGAAAAAGAAGAAAAAAGAAATCTTAGAAGAATGGAGTAGACAAATTAGATCATTAATGAACATTAGCATAAATAAAGATAACATTATACAAAATGTAAGAATAGTAAAAGTCAAGAATTAGAAAAGAAAAAAGAAAGACACCAGGTTTAGAATAGCAAAAAGAAGTATAAAAAAAGTAGCTAGAAAGCAAGAGAAGTGCTTTAAACTGCAAAAAAAGCTATACAGAAAAAAAGCAAGCTTATGGAATAAGAAGAAAAAGTGAATATGCAGTTTCGAACAGTCAAGAATTGGAAGAAGAAAAAGAAAAACTTTATACTGAAAATAGTAAGAAGGTTTTTAGAAAGACCAAAAGATAAAGAGAAGTATACAAGATCTCGAAAGATACTTATTAGAAGAAATATAAGACTATGGAGTAGAAGAAAAAAAGAAAGCACAAAGTTTCGATGAAAGAGAAAAAGAAGGTCTAAACAAATTAACCAAGACCTAGAAGCAGAAGAATTAAAAGTAATATCAAAGAAACTAGAAGAAGAAAAAAGCTGCAGACAAATACTTCTGAAAGAAATTTGTATAAAGAATATAATCAAGAGCAAGAAGAATAAGGTAAGCTTAGAAACTAAAAGAAATATAAAAAGAAGAGAGAAAGTAGAAGATTAAAGCACCAGAACAAACTACCAGTAGAAAGAAAAGAAATGAAGTATGAAAATATAAATTGGGGTAACTATAGAAGATTACAGAAGAAATTAAATAGTAGCAAAATTTTTAGAATTCATAGAATAGAAAATACACAACATAATAATCTTACCTTAAGATTAGCGATTCGATGTTTTGCATTGTTCACAAATACTGGCCACAGCCAAAGCGCAATTATGTTGTGGAATATAAATATAATTAGATAGTACTGACAAGGTGAATAGTCGCCAGCCAATAACCAAAGGGAAATAAATTCTTAGTGAATTAAGGATCCGGAGGGAGGCCAAAGACTACTGAAGCAGATTACATCTGGGCGAAAGCCGGGTAAGTCTCTAGTTTGGTTAGATTAGCAATAGCTATAAATAGAAATGTATAATTCTTGAATAGCTTAATTTCAAATAAACAGAGGCAGGATTGCCGAATTATAAAAAAAAAAAAATTTTTTAATAATATTTGAAAATAAAGATTATTATAATAGTATTTAATTTTACTGTATTTTATAAAAAAAAAATTTTAAGTTGCTTATAAGATAAAAATAGATTAATTTAGAAAATAATTTTTAATCAAAAAAATTATTTAATTATTCTTGGCAAACTCTTTAAATATTAATTTTAAGGGTTTTTCTAGGCATCTCTGGCCAGAGATATATAGTTTATATATCTCTGGCCTTTTGACCAATCAAAGAACGGGAAGATCACATGATTAAAAAGTTTATGTGTTGATCTGATTGCTGATGCAAAATCGGCTGTGCATCGCAGATCTGGACAGATAAGTATAGATCATATTGATCTGTTTTTTTTATTTATTTTTGTTTACTTGCCTTTGCTTTACTTCTTTCGCTTTACTTCCTTCGCTTTACTAACAGATTTATTTTTATTTTTTTTAATTCATTTATTTAGCTTGTTATTCTTCGTTGTGCTGTCATAGTTGGTGTCGTCGATGTTGCCGTTAGATTTCCTCTGTATTCGGCATTTTATATTTCTCTGACGTTTTGTGGCTTGATCTTGCGTTCGTGGATGTGGTCTTTCGGGTGGTCTTTCGTATTTTTCTGACATTTTTGTGGGTGGTCTTATAAATATGAAAAATTCCCATTCATCATTGGTGCCATCATTGCTGGTACCTTCTTTCGTCGCTGATGTTATTTGTCGGTCCTTTTCGTCATTGGTGTCGTTGTTCGTTGGTGCTTTTTTTGTCTTTGGTGAGTCGTTCTTGCTGTGTGCCGTATCATGCCATATACGCTAAAGGAAGGTAGAATGGGCTTAGGGTTAGAGTTATACATTGAGATTTACATTCTGGTAATATTTTATTAAAAGACAATATGAAGCTTATATTACCGATTTAGGTTTATCGATATCGTTTGATAAAAACAAGAAGGCCATATTTATAGAGCTTTGCTATATTTAGCGTCTAAGATTTTGACTAGTGAACGATTCACTCAAGCAGCTGATATTTATAGTTTTGGAATTATTATGATAGAAATATCAACTAGAAAAAGAACTTTTAATAATTACAATTTTGATGCAGAATTATCTGTAAAGATTTGTTATGAATTGCGACCTGAATTTAATATAGGAGCTCCAGAATGTTACATTGAATTAGCCAAACGATGTGTTGATTCAGATATGAATAAAAGACCCTCTGCTGTTGAGATTAGTGTTAGTTATGCGGGGTTTAGTGTTAGTTAGTGTTAGTTAGTTAGTTAGTGTTAGTGTTAGTATTAGTGTTAGTGTTAGTTATATGAGGTTTAGTGTTAATTAATGTTAGTTATACAGGGTTTAGTGTTAGGGTTAAGTTAGATAGTAGCATGAGATTATGTAAGTGTGGATACATATTAGTTGTATAATAAATATGAAATAAATATAATTAAAGTAAAATATGTATAGGATAAAAAAACTTAACAGTTGGGCGCATTCTTTAGGGTTAGGGGTTAAAATTAGAGGTTATAAAGTTTATATTAAACAAGTATAAGAGGGTTAAATTAACTGATTTCATTATGGTCTGCGACATATAAAATCGGTTAATTTTATTGGGATGCATGACCTACCAAGTACTGTATCAAGGAAATATAGTAAAGTAGTACAGTATGAAAATGCAATTTAGGATGAACGTGACGAATTCATGATAGTACGTATGGTTTATAAAAGAAAAATTTATCAAATTAAAGTTAATTTTTCTACTAATCCAATCCAAAAAAAAGACTATATTAGTGCTTACCCAAACCTTAACCAAAAAAAGGGTTACATATAAAAATTAAAATTTGCAAGTCTATTTAACCCTCTTATACTTGTTTAATCTTATGTTTTTTATACTATACATATTTCACTTTAATTACCGTAAAAGTCGGACACGTGTACCCCGGGTATTTTCATTTCTCAACTCTGTACCCGGGGTACCTCTATACGGGAGGTACGCCGTATTGAGACAATATGTTTTACTATGTCTATCTGGGATGATATATATACATGTATAATGTTTATGTACCCGGGTGTAAGTCACCGTCTAGCTCTTAAAACTAGTAGAAGGTATATGCAATGGGGGAGTATACGTGTCCGACTTTTACGGTATATTTATTTCATATTTATTATACAACTAATATGTATCCACACTTACATAATCTCGCGCTACTATCTAACTTAACTCTAACACTAAACTCCATATAACTAATACTAACACTAACTAACACTAAACCCCAAATAACTAACACTAACTAACACTAACACTAAACCCCTATAACTAATACTAATGCTAAACCTCGTATAACTAACACTAACACTATAACTCTAACCCTAAGCCCATTCTATCTTCTTTTAGCATATATGGCATGATATGGCATACAGCAAGAACGACTCGTCAAAGATGAAAAAAGCACCAATGAACGACGACACCAACAACAAAAAGGACCGACGAATAACATCAGCAACGAAAGGAGACACCAGCAACGATGGCACCAACGATGAACGATGATAATTCCATATCTATAAGACCACCCGCAAAAATAGTAGAGAAATACGAAAGACCACCTATAAGACCACCCGAAAGACTACATCCACAAACGCAAGATCAACCCACAAAACGTCGGAGATATATAAAACACTGAATCCAGAGGAAATCTAATGGCAACATCGATGACACCAACGACGACACCAACTACGACAGCATGACGAAGAATAACAAGCTAAATAAATGAATTAAAAAAAAATAAAAATAAATCTGTTAGTAAAGCGAAGGAAGTAAAACGAAGGAAGCAAAGGCAAGTAAACAAAAACAAATTAAAAAAACAGATCAATATGATCTATACTTATCTGTCCGGATCTGTAATGCACAGCCGATTTTGCATTGGCAATCAGATCAACACATGAACTTTTTAATCATGTGATCTTCCCGTTCTTTGATTGGTCAAAAGGCCAGAGATATATAAACTATATATCTCTGGCCAGAGATGCCTAGAAAAACCCTAATTTTAAAGCTATAGTTCTTAATACAAAATTATAGCTTATATAAAGAATGACAATTGTCATTATTATAAATTTTATAACTTAGTTATAAAAATTTAGACTTGTATTAAGAGCAAAAA
Source organism: Racocetra fulgida (assembly GCA_910592135.1). NCBI lineage: Eukaryota > Fungi > Glomeromycota > Glomeromycetes > Diversisporales > Gigasporaceae > Racocetra > Racocetra fulgida. Next base: position 6,545 of record CAJVPZ010001485.1, on the reverse strand, counting down.
TTTTTTTTATCTTCAAAAACATATGAAATTTTAAAAAATCTTGAAAAATTTTTAATAATAAAAATTTTTAAACAAAAACTTTAAAATTTTATTACTTCAAAGTTTATTAATAATTTTAAAAAATTTTTATAATAAAGTTTATAAAATATGTTTTCAAGAATATATTATATAATAGATATATACTTTATATTAAAATTTTTTTTTTCTTTAACTAGCCTCTTTGGGACTAAGGTTTTTATTCAGATATTTACTGAGTGAGAGGCTCATCCCAACTCCATATATTAAAGAGTACATTCTAGCCATACCTGCATCTTTTAAGTGTCTAATTAAGTATCTACCTATTGCTAGATTCTATACTAGATATCGTATCTATAACCCACTATTACTTGAGCTATCCAATTAAACCCTCTGTAATACAACTCTTCCTGTATTACCATTACATCATTACAAAGTTCCAGATTCTCACCTATACCTTTAAGACTAATTTATTTTCGAGGCATCGTTGCTAGAGCTATCCATACGTACAATTCGGTTAACCTAGACTTTCGATAACTTACGCTGAGTCCAAAGACAAGTACTTGCGAGCCAAGGCCGCTACTATTACCTACTACCGCCCTTATAGAGTTCACTCAAACCTAGCACCTACTATCCTCCGTATACCTGTCATTTCAAACTTCCAATCCAAATAGCTCGAAAGGGCTGTGATCTGCCCTTGGTCCCCATGGTTAGGTCCTTTTCCTCCGGTTACTCTCCGGCAGCCAGGTTGGTGGAGTGCCTTGCCAAACACTTCGGTCCCGTCCGATTTTCCAGTTTTCTGATTGATAATCCTTTATATAGTACCATCGAAGATCTGTGCTATCTCTCTACTTGGGTCTTGCCAAGCAGGCTCCCATACCTTGTAAATTCACTGGATTTATCCGGTAGCTTCACTTGGGTTTCGTATAACTCATATATCACACTACATGTTCTACTACCTCCCAGTACAAGCTGATATGACCACTATTACAGGTTCTATAACTCAATAGGATACAGTCTTCCAAATACATTTTCTTAAATTCGAATTTTCATCGCCAGTGGAATTCAAACTCTAGTTCTGCTGCTTGGGGGTGTGACAACTTGCCAACTTCACTAAGTTGCTACACCCTATACCCTATATTATTAATAAATTATTATTTTATTTAAAAAATATTAAATATAATTTGTTTCTAAACAAATTTGTCTAGAATATGGTTTAAGGAATAAGCTTTGCTTATATCTTGTAATAGAATTTATGTTTGTTTTTTGTTACAATTAGCATCTTTTAAAAGTTGTTAAGTAAGAATATAGTAATTTAAAGTAGTAGTTAAGTTGTTATTTCCAAGTGGCAGGTCTAGAGTTTGAATTCTATAAGAGATGTTTTTAGAAAAATAGATTTGTGTATCAATAATATTTATTCAACAATTAGTTGGGTATATCATCTGTAACCTTGGTACTACTATTTCAAAATGGAAGCTCTTAGATAATTCAAATTCAAGAAACCATAATAATTGAAATTTATTTAGCAAAACACAAACAAAAAGGTAGTGAAGATTTTTGACAATACTGTAAAAAGCTAGAACTAGAGATTAAAAAACCAAACAAAAACTTTGAAGCAAGAAGGGTCCACCAATTTAACCACCAGAGTCATACTGAAAGAAAGATTCTATGCTACAGAATTAGAAATCAAGACAAGTAAAACTGAAAGGCACTTAAAGCCAAGATACAATGACCCATTTAGGCAAACTGATTTGGTAATTTGGAAGATATTAGTATAAGAACTAGTTTGATATGTATTAATTAAAAACTATATTAGCCAAATTGTAAATACAGAAGGCTCTAGCAGATTTGCTATAAAAACAAAAGCTTTTTATAAAATATGAGTCTGTTTTAAAGTTCTAAATTAGATATTCAATAGGTGTAATGACTTAGTATAGTGGTGAAGTTGTCGCACCTCCAAGTAGTAGGGATTAGAGTTCGAATTTCACCGAAGGTGAAAATTCAAATTTCAGAATGTGTTACAACAGACTGTGAGTATAATCAAATAGATTGGTATCTGTAATCTGGTTATACCAGTTGTACTGGGATGCTGTAGAATATAGTGTAATGCATGAGTTACATGAAATCTAAGTAAAACAGCTGTGTAAATCCAAAGTCAGCGCACATAGGAGCCTATTTAGCAAGACTTAAATAAAGAGGTAGTACAAATCTTCAACAGTACTATGTAAAGGATTATTAATCAGGAAACTGAAAACTGAACAGAACCAAAGTGTTTGGCAAGACACTTCACCAACCTGGCTGCTGGAGAGTAACCGGAGGAAAAGAACCCAACTGTAGAGACCAGAAGCAGGTTATAGCCCTTCTGAGCCATCTGAATTGAATGTTTAGAATAACAGGTTATAGTGGATAGTCTGTATAGTGAGTGCTGAGGTTTGTGTAAACTCTATAAAGGCAGTAGTAGGTAACTGTAGCAGCCTCGGCTCACAAGTACTTGTTTTTAGACTTGGCATAAGTTACCAAAGAAGACTAGGTAATATGATAATAGTGGGTACCAGACTGCTTTAGCAGGTGATGCACTCGAGGATGAATTGGTTAACTATGCTGGTAGTTCTATAGGTAAATACTGTTACAGCGGTACTGAAATTATAAGACAATATTCACAGATATAGAATAGTTTATTTAGTAACAAGGTAGTACAAATAAGTTATACAGATAATACAGATAGTACAGGTAATATAGGTAATACAATTTATATTAAAAGGAGGAGCACAGATATTAGATGGCCAATCCAATATCCAAGAGAAGGTAGAAATTGTAGGGGAAGATATCTGCAGAAACTAAAGGGGAAAACCTCTCTTTATATATCTGTAGAAGTGGCATACACCAGCATACATCCAAGTGACATACACTGGTATACACTATGTGACAGGTGGCATATACTGGCATATAACCATGTGGCAGATGGCATACACTGGCATACAGTACAACCATATGGCAGGTAGCATATACTGGCATACAGCATATACTGGTATATAGTATATAGTGGCATATGCCACATACTGATATATAGCATACAGTGGCATACGACACACACTGGCATACGGCATACAGTGGTATACGGCACACACTGACATACATTTCTAACTAATCTATTTTAATGAAATATATCTAAATAATATAATTTAACTAAAGTAAAATATAAAAGATAAAATACAAAATATAATATATAATATGAAATAATATTCTATGACTAATTTGTACAACATTACAACTACTAGTATAACAGCTTCCTCCGCCTTTAGAAATTTGCTCTGCAAATTTAATTTCTGTTTCTAAGTGCTTGAACATAAGTTACTAAGTTTTGGAACTCCAAAGCATCTATTTTGTTTAAGGTGCGAAGAGAAATTTTCTTGGTTCGGTAGATCTGTTTATAACCCACATGATGGAATAGGGTATAAACTTGAGTTCAAGTTTTCTTCTAGGTATGAGAAATATCAACAAGATTCCTTTTAGGCTTTTTCATCAACAACTCTCCTAGGTGGTAGACATAGACTAAGGCATAAATACGGCCTTTATTATTTTGTTGGTTAGCAGCCTTTTGATATTTGTTATAAGTGGTATCAAAGCATTTGTCCCAAGGTTTGGCACTGGTGTAGGAGACAGTCACAGTATTAATTTGGGCAGGAGTTGTGTGGACCAAATCCTCTTTAATCCTATTCAGCTTGTTTTTAGGGAGTTGGAAAAAGTTGACAGATTTTTCCATACTTTCTATGATAATAGTGTTTTTAGGTTCAAAGATGATAGTTCCTTTGTATTTATGGTAGAGAAGGAATTGCCTGAATTCCTTAATTTGATTATCAATTTTGGAGTTCAGCCAAGCAGATCCTTCAGTTGCCAAGAGAATAGTAGATTGGATATATTGTTGGTTGTTGTTTTGGGTAGTCATTTTTGGTCTGTTTCTTGTAATTTTTGTTAGCTTCAAGGAAGGCAAAATTCCATTCTTTATATATCTTCTGTTCTTCTTGTTGTGTTGCTAAGATTTGTAATTTCTTAAATTAATTGCAACCATATAGCAATTAATTAATTAATTACCTACTGCCCACATGCTTATTCTGTTTAACTTATGCTTTCCATTATTTATATTTGTTTAATTATCATAGAACCCATGCTTTAAACCATATTTTTACACAAATTGCAAATCATGTGTTTGTATATATTTATCAATTTAAAACACATGCTTGCGCAAATTTTAAACACATGTTGGTACAAAATTTAAACACATGTTTGTATAAAATTTTCCTACATGCCAACATAAATTTATCTGTATATCTGTATAAAATTGTACTGCTGCATAGTTTCTTTGTGTTTTTCCTCCCTCTAAAAATAGCAATGTCCCATTGCTTGTCAAATTTAGCAATTATTTGTGCACAATTTCTATATCGGTTAATCAATTTTTCTTCCTTGTTCTAAATGCTTCTAATTTCTTCTATTTCCTTCTATTTCTTTGTTGAAATTTCTTTGTTTCTATTTTTATATCCACTTATCGATAGTCATCTTGTGTCCATTGTTTTTACAGCTAGGTGTTTATTGATTTCCTTTTTAGAATAGTAGCAATTTTCTATTATTTATTTTCTTCAGTTTTGTTTTTCATCCAACTAGAATTTTTCCTTCTCCAACTTTTGGTTTAAGCCTCTTCCTTTTGTCTTCTTTCCTTTGTTACTTTTACATTTTTAACTTTTCTGTTTCTTTTGTAAATAGTTTGTCGTTTAAAAACTTTTCTTGTCGAAAACATTTTTTGCTTGTCCCTTAGTTAGTAGTTCGAAGGTATATATACTTTTCGGACTGTACGATAAGTTTCGTCTAATTTAGACATCTGAGGCTTGGCCAGTCATCTACTTTGGTATGCTGTATATTCGGCCCAAGTAGATATTTTCTCTTGTATTTCCTTTTCTTCTTTTTTGATACTCGTGGTCCCTTGTGCGAATAGGTTAGAGACTTATTTCTATTAGTATAGCAAGTAATAAACCTTACTTGTTGTATTCTTGGAATAGGCGCTCTGCCAGTACATTTTATTTTCTTTTCGTTTTTAAGTATATGTATTTAGAGACAAGTAGTTTCTAATTAAGTTTTTAATTTTAGATGCTTAGAAAAGAAAAAGAAAGCTTGATCTATAGTTTGGTTGCTCTTCACAACCAAGTCCAGACTTTAGAGACACAAGCTGCGGCTAGGAATCTTCTGACCTTTGAAGCAATCTGGGAGGAATATAGGATACATCTATGTGCCCACCACCCAAAATGAAAATGATCATCATTGTTTATATTATTTCAGTATGTATTTATTTTTTTTAAAAAAATACTGTAAATTAGTATTAGGGTTATGTTAAGGTAAAAGTAGAGCTTTGAAAAAAAATATACTAAAATTTTGCAATGAATTTTTTTTGTTAGAACGAAGAGGTTAGTTTCATAAGCAAAATTTCAAGATAAAAGCGATTTTTTAAAAAAATGATTAATTTTTTAATTTTAACATTACACACAGATCATTTGTGTAAATTTGACGTGATGAACACTGATTGGACAAAAAGCGTGATTTTCAAATCGGGTGGTGAGCACATAGATGTATCTGAGGAATATATACAGAATTCCGGTATAGACAATTGTTTGTTAAATGAAATAGGTTGCAAGTTCGGGTCACAAATTCAGAGGGTAAGCTTCAGGAGTTGTGGCAAAATGAAACTAAGCAAAATGAAAGTTACTTTTGTAATATTTTATAAATAGAAATAAAATAATAAATTTTTAAATCTAATTAGTCGTAGAATAATAATGATACTGTAGTAATAATAAAAGTATTAGTAATAATAATAAATTGTAATAACAATAATAATAATAAATTGTAATAATAATAATAATAATAAATTGTAATAATAATAATAATAATATGTAATTAATAATAAATAAATAAATAATCAATAATCAAGCAACTCTTCCTGACGATTACTTGTACTAATCTAACACCAAAAGCAAGTTGAAGATTCAAGCCTAGAAGTCAACAACAACTTGAAGTTTTTTCGATACGAACTGTTGTCAACGAAGTCTTTAAACATAATACATCGAGGAGCAGGCATTTTGGATGGTTTGCAAAGGGGTCAAGCCTTGCTTCTCTGCTATTTCTGGGATGAACTCCCCTTTGCGTTTGGCATCCAAACTGGAGGAGTCTCTGAGAACAGCAAGTAGAAAAAAAAACTAAAGTTAGTTTGAAGATAGAAGACTTTAAAGAACTCTTGGAACAACACTTCTTGGTTGGAAAACTCACAGAAACTCGATATTTCCTCGCCATCTTTTGGCTTCAAAATTTTCGACAAAAAGTGGGGAATTCGGCTTACCCCTTTTAAAAGATTGGCATTGTTTACTACTTCCATATCAGGAAACTAGATGATGACAAATCGGCACGTGTTATGAAATGAATGAAATGATAACAACAAGTCACGTGGAGTTTTTAAAGTCCTTATACTTTCAGATGAAGATATGGATTTA